>PVIJ01000642.1:0-262839 GCA_004024925.1 Scalopus aquaticus
TTTTTAAGATTTTATTTATTTATGCATACAAGCTGGGGTACAGGCCAGAGGCGTGGGGTGGCGAGAGGGTTCACCAGAGACGGAGTGGGGAGCAGCACAGGCAGATCGAAGGAAATACACTGCTGAGGGGAGCAGCGGGCGAGGCAGGAGAGGTCTGCCGCACCATGTGGGAATCTCCCTGGCCGGGCGTCGAACTCGCATCGCTGCTGCCGACAGCTCCACAGAGCAGTGCTTAACCGCTGCGCCACCAGGGAGGCCCCGAAGCCCCTTCTTTGAAGCCCCTTGCCCTCCTTCCTGGTCAGAGCCTCCACCCTCTGTGTGTGAGGTGGGGGAAGGTGGACGCATGGCAGGGAAGAGGCAGGGAAGACCCTGGAGCTGGGGTCTTCAGTCCCACAGCAGGTTCTTTAGGGTCCCCTCCCCCCCTCGAAGATCAGGTCCCATCTGCCCAGAGCCCACAGGAGTCACAAAAGCAATAGACTTTGTTTGTCTTTATTGTTCTCGCTGGGGGTGAAGGGGGAGGCATGAAGACCCCTCTCAAAATATGAAGGAGGAGGGTGGGGAGATTTGAGTCAGCCTTCAGGTCAAGGTTCAGCCTGGAGTAAGAAGTCCCTGGGGCCATGGTATTCCCACCTTCCTCCCCCCAACCTCCCCCCAATTCCAAGGCCCCAGACTGGTGCGGCTGTGCCCAGACCCTCCTATCTGGGGTGCCGGGAGGAGGCCACTGGCAGAGGTTTCCCGTTGTTCTGTTGGGGATGTCTCGAGGCGTTTGGCGGTGGAGCTTTTGTGAGATTCTCGACTTTCTTGGGGTCTTTAGATTTCTTGTTCTTAGGCTTCAAGCTGAGGAACACATCCTTGCAGGGGTCATGGTGTGGTTCTCGGGCCCAGTCATGGTGGGGGATCCATTTCCCCCCATCCTCTCCCTCCCTCCCACTCTCTGCCGGCCCACCTGCTATTGAAGACCTTCTCCAAGTGCTTGTGGAACTGGCTGAAGCTGCTCAGCCAGTCGGCCACCCTGGGCCTCGCGGGCTGCTGCAGGGGACCATCCTCCCCGCGGGCACCCTGCGGCCCCAGCAACAGCAGCAGCAGCAGCAGCAGGCACACCATGGCCAGTGCGCAGGCGCAGCGCACCACCAGCGCCTGGAGGGGGCGGAGCAGACGGAGACGCGGGAGGTCACGTGACATCCGGATGGGTCACCCTCAGCAGGGCGCACTACCTGGGGTGCCGGGGCGCTCAGACCGAGGGACGTCTGTCTGTGGGACGTATAGAGGTGCACCAGCGCCTTAAGGGGCGTCCAGGTGCTCAGTGCACATCTGGACCTGCCTGTCATGCGCACGAAGCCGGTAAACTGGGAGCGTGGCGGTGGGCGGGGGTCGCGGGCCCAGATGGACAGGCGGGGACGGCGGAGCCTTTGGTCAGCTCGCTAACTTCTCTGACTTCTTCCGCAACACCTGGCTAACCCCACCCCAACCTCATCTCACCTCATTGTTCGTCAAAACAGTCAGATGCACTGCTCTCTCTGCCTGAAAGAGATGCCCGCGTGGCCCGCTTCCCCACCGCCTTCAGGCATCCGCTCAAAATTCACCTGCATGGGTCTACTCTGGCACCCCTCTTTGAAATTGCCAGCCTCCCCATTCATCTTGCTCTACTCCCCCCACCCCTGCACCTTTTAACTTACTATATGCTATACTAATTCTTATATTGCCCTCGGCACTCTCCAGGGACCCCTCATCCCCCATGTAAGTCCTTTATAGCGCACATTTAACTGGTTTTGTAAACCGAAGTAGCACAAGCACCTGGACCTGCGCCTGACACTTAGTGAGTGCACAGCAACACGTTGAGAGGGCTCAGCTGCAGAAACCTAGCTCAAAGGGCCCCACATGCACCCCCCCAGCCGAGCACAGAGAATTTCATGCCACATCGCACACATGCACAGGCGCACACGCACACACACAGTCACCCACACATCATGATGTCCAGAATCCCTGAGACCCTCAAACTTCTCTTGATCAGGAGCTCCCCTCAGCCCTCCCCAAATACCCCAAAGCAAAGACAGGAAACCCGGGTAGCTGTCCTAGCCATCACAGTGGCAGAGGGGGCTGTGCTGGCTTCGCCCCTTCATGCCCTTCATGCCCTAGGCAGGGAGGGGCCCTTGGTGCCGCCCTCCGTCCCCAAGCTCCGCCTGCAGACGTTACCATGATGCCGGGCAGGTGCAGAGTGGCACAGCACGAGGGGCTCTGCGCCCGCGATCTCCGAGGCTCTTTATATTCCTTTGGATCCATTCCCCCTTCCCTCTCTCCACCCAGCTGGGCCTTTTTCTTCTGCCCCTGGGTCATAACCTGGGAGTTCAGAACTGGGGGAGCATGGGGGTGGAAGCACACGGATGCCAGCTGTCCTGACCAGGGCACAGTCCCTGCTGGGGTGCCCGGGGGTGTGGGTGGCAGAGGCGGGAGGCACTGTAGAGCAGGGTAACATTTTGCTCCAGGTCTGTAGATCCTAGCGAGGAGCCATCTCTGTGCTTTTTCAGGGGCTTTTCTTGAGGGTGGAAGGGGGCTGTGCTGAGGTCCAGCAGAACCAAGGTGCCTGCTTTCGCTGCAGAGCTGCACCCCTCTTTTTGGCCTGAAGGCCAGCTGGCATGGGAAGGGGGTGCAGTTGAGGTTTCTCTCTTCAGGTTTGTAGGCTGCTCGCTCCTCCTGGAGGGTTTTTTTGGTGTGCCTAGCCACGCCGGCCCCCCATGGATAATCTTCGGGGCTCCTGCAGCATGCTGGGTGCTGATGCCAGAACGATCAATGCCAGCCTTGGGCTGCCTAGCTCAGGGGCTCTGTCTGTGTGGCCTTAGGGGCCTTTTACCTGTTCACGTGCATCTTTTCTGGCACGGGGTGTCAAGTGTGGGCTGACGCTTTTCCATGCCCATCCACCCAGAAGGGGCACAGCAAGAACGGCTGGGGCTTCTGGGTCAGACGTCTGACCTCACCAGTCACTGGCTGCGTGACTTGGTAAAAGGACACACGCTCCCTGGCGCTGCTGCTGTCTGAGAAGTGGCGCGGAGGGCGTCCCAGTGTGGGTCTGTGTGAGGGTGGACTCGGATGATTCGGCTCAAGCCCTTGGGCAGCTCCGGACACAGGGGATGACGCCTGTGCCCCTCCGCTCCTGAATGCCCCCTCGCCCTCCATCCCCACCTCTCCCTCAGGGCCAGGGGTGAGGAACTCAACGCAGATGCCAGTGAGTTTATGCTAAGTGAGACCAGGACTGCATTTCCACGGAGCCAAGCATCTCAAGAACAAAAAAAGAGGAAGAGAGAGATTTTTGTCATAAAATCCCATAGTATGAAGTGAGAGATCTAGGGCCCAGTGTGCCCCAAATTCCAAAACAGGCCATCATTTATTCTGCTGAGGCTCAAGCCCAGTGCTGAGGCCCCCACCCTTGGAGGAGCTGCAGGGAGACTGACCCTGAGGCCTTGGCCGTGAGCCCTCAGGCTGCCCTCACTAACCCCCGGGCTCTCTTACAAGAAAGACTTTTGGTCCCTTCCGCTCCCGGCCTCACTCACTCATCCCAGGAACGTCAAGTTCTGAGGGATGTGCTTGGCCGCCCTCCTCTCTGGCCCAGAACAAAATAAAGTGCCGATGGGATGAACAGGTGTGGAGAGGAGGCAGAGGCGCCAAAGTTATTGTCAATAACAATAGCTCCATGACTGTGGCCTATCTAGTTACTGACTGACGCTGACTGTCATCGCAGCTGCGCAGTGCCGGGAACCAGAAAAGGCATCCCTTTGCAGCATCTCTAGTTTTGACGATGTTCTTCGGCGAGATTAACTCCTTTGCACTTAAGGAAACAGGCTCCGAGTACTGCTGAGAGCCACCCCAGGCCAGTGGGCCGAGTTTCGAGCTCGGGATGGACTCAGGTCTGAAGGTGCAATCCTGCCTTCTTGGCAGGCGACTTCCAGCCACTTATTTTCCTCTCTGGCCATCTGCAGTCCTGGGTCCCCCTCCACCACCTCCCAAAGCCTTGGCCCATCGGCTACTCCTGACTCAGGGCTGCTGCCTTGCTCTGCACCCCTTCTTCCCCCCGTTCTCCCCATACCTTGGGAGTTCTGTTTCTCACAGGGGCCTTTTTGAGTGAGCTCTTCCCTGCTCCTCCAGGCCTGGCGGTCAAAACAGCCACAGGTACCCAAATGATGTGGCTTCCAAACTTGACATGGCCACTTGCTGGCTGTGTGTTTCTGGACAAGTTGCTTTGCTTCTCTGAGCGTGATATCCTCAGCCACAGGGCCAAACACCAGAGCTAGGTCAGGGGGTTATTTATTAGAAGCAAAAGCTATGTGACTGCGCCTCAGACTTTGGGCCCCAATGCCTTCCTTGAATTCCTGAGTCATCCCAGGGTCCTTCAGATATCCCCTCTTCTATTTTTTTTGAAGATTTATTTATTTATGCATACAAGCTGGGGTGTAGGCCAGAGGTGTGGGGGGGGGTGGGGTTGAGAGGATTCACCAGAGAAAGAATGAGGAGCAGAATAGGAAGATCTACTGAAACACACTGCTGAGGGGAGCAGCAGGCGGGACAGGAAGGGTCTGCTGCGCCATGTGGGAAGCTCCCTGGCCGGGGATCAAACTCATGCTGCAGTGACTCTGGATAACTTCATAGCGCTGTGACTTAACTTGTTGTGCCACCAGGTAGCCCCTCCCCTCTTCTGTTTAAGCTGACTTGAGTTGGGTTTTTATGTGCTACCGACCAGAACAAAGCAAACCGAAAAGCTTTGACTAGTAAGCTTCCTGTTATTTGCTGGATTAAGCGCAAACTTCTTAGCACGACATTTAAGATTCTTCACAATTTGTCCATGCCTGTTTTATTTTTTAAAATACCTTTTAAACCACTTTATAGAAGTATAACTCATATACAATAAAATCCACCCATTTTAAGTGTCAGCTTAATGAGTTTGGACAACTATGTCACCATCCTCAGATGCGGAACGTTTCCATGATCCTGCCAGTTCCCTCCGGCCCCTGTCTGGGTCATCTGGCCCCAGGCGACTGCCAATCTGCTCTATAGACTAGTTTGGCTCATTTTAGAACTTGAAATAAATGGCATCAAACAGTATGTGCTTTTTGTGTCTGGTTTCTTTCACTAAGCATAACATTTCTGAGACAGGCTGTTGGGTCACTTGGCACGCTGTGCCCGTTCATCTGCAGATGGGTCACGATTGGTTTGTGCTTCCCTGTGCTGGACACTTGCACTTCCTCCTCGGCTCTGTAGCCACATCTGCTGGCCAGCAGGTGCCTGCCTCCTGGGGCCTGTCTGCCTCTCTTCCTTTCAGACGCCAGCGGTCTCCTGAGTGGGGATGTTCACTGGCCTTCGCTTGTGCTGTTCTTTCTATCAGGAACCAGCTGTTTCTCCTTCTCTGTCTGGCAAAGTCCCACCCAAGACCCAGCTCCAGCAATTGCTCTTCAGTGAAGCCACCCCGCTCCCTCCCTGCCTCCCCTGTGCTTCTGGGGCCCTTGTTCTGCTCAGGTGGCTGCGATGACATTTATTGGGCTTCCTTCCACATGGTGCCATGTCTGGCTCCCGTGCCAGAGTGAGTGCCAGGGAGGGAGGGAAGCCTTCCTTCGCGTCCCACAGACGCTGCTCAGTGCTTGAAACAGACTAGATGCCTGGGGTTAGTTGAGTCACAGGTGTTAACTGTCTTGCCTGAGAAACAGAATATGTAAAATCAGGGTATGGCTTTCACACTGCACACTGTCTCCTCCCAGCTGGGGCCAAAGCCACCTATCTGGGGAGGGATCAGAGAGTCTCAGGGAGGAGAGATGGGGGCAGTTCTTGAACCTGGTTCTTTCAGCTTGAGTTTGGTTGGTGTGGCCAAGCCCCTCTTCTCCCAAAGTAAGCAAGCTTGGTTCTCCCCCTACAGCCACTGGGTCTGAGAGTCCCATACTCAAGCTTTTTGTCCCAAGGGATTCCATGGATCAGGGTTATTCTGTGAAGTTAAGGACAGGCCAGAAGACCACCCTCACTTCTGACACCATTAGTGTTGATATTTTGCTAGACGAACGCTCACATAACGCTCTGCAAGCTGCTATGCTCATGGTTATTGTTTATTACAACTAAAGGATCACCGCAGCTTAAAATCAGTCAAAGGAATGACACATTCCATTGGGCACAAAGGATTCAGAAAGATCCAAACATGGAGCTTCCAGTTTTCCCCTTCATGGAGTTATGGACAACATTACTTATGGACCACATTACTTTCCCAGAATGATAATGTGAATGTTGTCATCCAGGAAAGCTCATGCAAGCCTCAGGGTCCAGAATTTTTATTGGGGCTCCATTATGCAGACATGGTTGACAGTCCACATGGCTGATCTCACTCTAGATGTTCAGGAGGTTAAGATGATACCATGTCACCCCAAATCACATTTTTAGATTACTTGGGATTAACCAAGACTCCCAGGCCAGCAAAAACACTCCTACTAGGTCGGCATGGGATTCCAAGAGTTTAGAGATTCTTAGAAGCCAAGGGCAAAGGCCAGAACTCTCCTCAGGCAAAGGTCAAGGTCTTATTACACACATTCCTTTCATAGCTGAATAATAGTTCATTGTATGGGTGTGTCATATTTTGTTTACCCATTCATCAGTACATGGACACTTGGCTATTATGAATAATGCTGCTACCACCATTTCTGTACAGGTTTTTATGTGGGCATCTGTTTTCATTTCTTTGAGTACATAACTAGGAGTAGAATTGCTGGGTCATATGATAACTATGTTTAACCTTTTGAGGAACTGCCAGACTATTTCCCACAGCGGCTGCACCATCTGTCCCTGGCACTTTTACTGAGTGAGGCCTATACTGGGCCAGACCAGAGCAAAATCACTTAGCTGATTATCACTGTTTCTGAAGAACAAAATACCAGTAATTTCTAGACCAGCATTTCTTTCCCCAATCTCAATTTATGATTCCGTGATTTGCATTCATGTCATTTGAATATTTAGTCTACCATTTAGTACTTAAAATGTAACCTCCTAATACCGTAACATGATATCCACATTTTCTCATAAAACAACATAACTGTTTCCTACAGAACCATTCAACCTGGACCGAATTCTTAGCCTGATGGGACAACTAGTTCTGGTTTCATTACTAGGTAAACACTGGTGAGATGCCCCCATAGGTGGCTCCTGAGGCCTGTGTGGGGAGAGGGAGGTGGATGAGTCAGAGGAAGAAGAGGAGGAGGAAGAGGAGGGAGAGGCGCAGGAAGAAGAGCTGAGGTTGTGCTGGCAGGGGCTCCCTCCCTGCCATGTGATCCGCAGACCCGGGGAGGGGAGAGGAGATGAGATAGCTCTCTTATGGGTTCATGATATTGTGTCACAAACTCACAGATGCCTAATGTGCACTTTTTCGGCCTTGCCTCCAAATGGGGGAGCCTGTAAGAGGGCATTTGTCCCAAGAGAAGCAGTAAGGAATTTGACACTGATTTAACAAAATGTCTGATGAAACATTATATATCTAATACATATAATCATTTAAGTTATGTGTATGTGTGTTAAAAATTCTCAAAAATAAACACCTTTCGTTATGCTGATTTTGAATATTCTTTTCTAAGGACAGCACAGTCTCCTGAGTGAGGGCCCAGAGCCGACTCCTAGCATGGATCAAGTCTGCCTCTGCTCTCAGGTGCTCTGCCAGGGACAACTGGAAGGGAGCGCCCCCAGGTGGGTGTGGTCAGAGGTCTCTGTGTCCTTAGGTGTCAGATGGGAGCCCCCCCCTTTGCAGAGTGGGCACTGGTGTGGGAAGAGGGAGCAGGCTCTTCTCCCCCTTGGGCCTGAGGGGCATGTTCATCTCCTTGGCCTCTGGGTGCCCTCGACTCTTTCTGCCGTCCTAACCTAAGTGCCTTCCACAGCTGCCGTCTCAGGAAAGAGGCCTCTGGGTTCTCTCTGCATTCAGTTGCCTGGTGGTTGTCACCTCCACACACCAACCCCAGACTAATGAGACCCATCCCAAGGGCCTCGGGCCACCTCTCCTGCTGTGATCCCTTACACCAACTATTCCCGTCCTTGGTGCCCTGGGGAGTTTCCCAAACGGGGCTTGCAGGACCTTGCCCCTGGGCACTACAGCTTGTGTTAGCTGGGGGCAGGCACGTGCTAGGTGCTGGCGTTACACTGTGCAACAAGACAGTCACCTAAGTCTGCTAAGAACTTCACATTCCATTATCCAGTGGAATGAGATTTCAAGAAACATCTATCAAGAGGCTGCCTTTTGGAAATCTCTGATGGGAAGAAGGTTTTTATCTCCTTTATGAGCAGAGTGGGAAGTTGTCTCCTTAGATATATATATAGATGGAGCTGGTCCCTAAACCCCAACTTCCCAGTTGCGGATGAGAAAGCCAAGGCCAGAATTTAGTGTCCTATACTGGAGCTGGAAGGGGTCTCTGACAGGCAGAAGGCTCTGGCATTCGGGTGTTCCTGCCAGCTGCTCTTGAGTGCTGCTAAGCTGGTCTCAAGTCCAGTGTCTGATGCTAAATTAATAAAAGGTTTAGGGGCATTAGTAAAAGTATTTTAATCAGGTCTAGCTAAATCTAAGATTAGATTAAGCTGTGATGGATAACAGTGAAGGATTAGCAAGAAAGATTACAAATTGCTTCTAGGTGCTTATTTTTTTAATATTGATGATTATATGCAGAGTCTTAAGTTAATTTAAATTTTATTTAAGTTCAACTGTTTTGTGAGTTACAGTTTTCTAAGTTAAAGAATCGATGGAAAACTAAGAAATACCAGCTATACCTAGTCCTGCTACTTCCTTTCTATGTGACCCTGGGCAAGTCATTGAATGCCTTTAGCCTTCAGTCTCTTCATCTACAAAATGAAGCCAATAATTGCACCCATGAAGTGAGGTGCAGTAGCCACAGGGGCGCTGAGGCCAGAGGACCTGAGTTCAAATCCCAGTTCTACCACTCAGTTCACTGCCTTTGGAAAAATTGCTTCATCTCTCTGTGCTCCAGTTTCTTCATCCATGAAATAGGGTAATGGTGTCCCCCACTGCAACAAATTGTTACGGGGACCCAATAAATTAGTAAACATGAAGAGCGTGGAACTGTGCCTGCAGAATGCTCACCAAAAGCAGCTCTGGTGTGGACACTGTTGAGAACATGGAGCGTCGGTCCACAACTGCAGGATAAAATTGTGAATTTTGAATAAGCTTGTTGAAAAATGGAGAGTGCAGATGTTTCCAGTGGAGTGAACTGACTAGGCAAATGCCCCAGACACAATGGGAAGAGATCTGCCCGCTGCTCCTAACCCAGCCACGCTGCTGCCCTCCGCCCATCGAGGATGGGGTCTGCCTGTCTGACCCAAGGAACCGGGAGCTGGGCACACCTGGGAGGGGTCCCTGGCTCGTGGGCATTGCCCCTGAGGATGGAGCTGTGGGAAGAGCACTAAATTAGGACACCAGGAGACTTTGGATTTGGGGGTTTGCCACATGTCCTGGGCAGCCTGGGGGACAGCAGTGTCATGGAGCTGTGCCTCGTGACTGCTAGAGGGTCTACATGGAGCCTGTGAGGCCCAGTGGCTTGACCAAGGTCATCTAACAAGTCACCCCACAGCTCCTGTCCCTGTTCTTTTGGTCTCTGACCTCCCTCAGGTCAAGGGAGAGAGGAAAGCACCCCTGTGTGTGTATGTGCATATGTGTGTGCATGTCTGCATGTGTGCATGTGTGTACATGTATGTACATGTGTATGTATGTGTAAGTGTGTAGACACACAGCCCTCCCCCAGATCACCATGTCAAGTGGGGGACTTTCTCTGTCCCTAAAGAGCAACTCAAGTGCCTTACTAGACCCCACTGTCCTGAGTTTTTCTCCATTCCCTCTCCTCTCACCCCCCGTCCCTGGGTGTCCCTACAAGGGGTGCTCCCAGGCCCAGTTGGCTTGTGGAGTCTCCAGCACTGGGACAGTTGCTTTGGAGGGGGGGCTAGCAAGGACTCCCTCCCACTCCTGGGGGCTGTAATGCCCTTGGCAAGCTCTTCCCCACTCTGGCTGCATCATGTGATGCCTCTAGCAAAGCCCTTGACACCCCAGCGGGGTCGCTGGAGGGAGAGGAGGGTGAGAGTAGATGGCACAGATGGGGCTGGGCAAGATGCCACAAAGGGTGTGTGGGCAGCAGGGAGAGGACATGCTGTCTGTACCTGAAGCACTGTCTTCTCTTCCCCAGGGGGACATGATATCATTTATGGGCACATCAGATAATCAGATGGGGACTAACCACCCACTGCCCCGCTGGCACCCAGCTAGAACCTGCCAGACCTGTGCCCAGAAGGGAGTCACAGTGGAGCGCCTTCTGAACGCCTGACACTGCGGCAGACATACTATGTCTGTCTTTCCCCAAGATGGACGTTGTTATCCCCATTATACCGATGAGGAGACTAAGGCTAGGAAAGTTACGTAACTGGCCCAGGACACAAGCCTCAAGTGGCTGAGCCATTGAACTGTCTAGATCCAGAATTCTGTCCTGTGGGGCTGTGGGGAAGTAAAACAAGGAGTCAGGGAAGTACCTGCTGGGGCCAAGGGTGAGGTGAGGAGTGGGGGACAAGAGGGCTGCTTCTGGGAGAGGTTTTGGGTCTCAGTCCTCCAGACAAGTAATCTGATGTGGGTGCAGGGAAGGTTGGCTTGGGCGGGCTGGTGGTGATGGTGGAGGAGGCTTCAGGGTGTGTCTTGAGGTGATGGGAGCAAAGGGTCCCCCAGGGAAGGCTTGGTTTGGTCCTGGAGGGGAGGCAATGTATCTTTTTGGATGCTCTGTTGAGGGTTGGAGAAAGGGGGGAATAACTATTATTTTAGAACTGTGGTTTCCAAAGTGGGGTACTCCTATGGGGCACAAGATGACCCTTTGAGGTGTAGTAAGATATACTGAAATTTTAGTAATAGTTTTAAAAATAATCATTAAACAATTTCTTTTTATGTGAGGATTCACACACATAAACAACATTTTTTTTTTGACGGAGAGTATAGCTAACAGGAAAGGCTTCTAGAACACGACTCTGATCAGGAGTTGGGGGAGTGAGGAAGCACAGCAGGTGGCTGGGTGTATATAGATTTGGGGTAGCTGTTAGCGGCCCCTGCTGGTCATTATCAGAAGTGCAACATTACTCAACTCGGATTTGTGGGAAATTCAGAGCGCCAACTTTGACTTTATTTCTCTCTATACCCTGATTCCCAAAGTTCTGGGGTGACTATCCACCAGAGGGGAACCTGGATTTCAAGGGAAGCAGAGACATTATCTGAACGCTGTCACTTCTGGAGTGGAGGCAGGGAGGAAGACAGAACTAATTAAAGACTTCAGAGGAGGAGGACTCATTCCCTCACCCCCTCCCAGCCCCAGCATGAGAGCAGCCCCTAATTACCATGGCATGCATCCTCATGGACCCCGAAATCCTGCTTCCCTTCCCAGTTACTGTATTTCCTACCAATAGCACCCCCTTCCTTTGGGGTCCAGCTTAGCACACTTATTGTTCGATATTCAACTGTATCACCAGAAAATGCCTTTTTGGTGTCTGCCACCCACTTCCTGGGCCTCGAGCCTGGACTGAGCCCTAGGAAATCAGGGCCCTTATCTGACTCAGTATCACAGAAGCGGGCACCTTGTCTGGAACAGGATAGGGGCACTTACAGTCTGCATCAGAAGTGTTTCCCTCAGTATGTCTCCTCACCAGGCTGCTTGTTATGAAAATCAAACAATTTGTAAATTGTAAGTTCTTGAACATATATGAGGGCTGGGCATTCTATCAGGCCCTTTTAAAGAGGGAGATTTGTTGATTAATGGGGTGGGAGGAGCAGCTTGTAAGAATAATGAATTGAAGGTGAATGAACTCTACCTTCTCAGTGGGCCAGAATCTGGGGGTCTTGTCTTGGGGATCCTGAATGGAACAGAAGGTTTGCTGTGGTTAGCTATGGGGTAATGGTTGCCTGATTGAGAAGAAATTAATGAAAATATCAGGGTTAGGAGGCATTCAGGATCCTTTCACTTTCAACCACATGCAAATAGCCAAGTAGTTCCAAGTCCAGAGGTGGACAGGTGAGAGTGGAGGGGAGTCTTTATAATGAGAAGGGGACTCCTGCCTGGATTGAGTTAGGAGCATCTTCTGACTTGAAGGCAGAGGAGAGGGTGGAAAGCAGTGGGCTCCAGGATGCCTCTTTGGTCAGATCAAAGCCTGCAATTCCAGCCCCTGCCATCTGGAGACGCTAACTAACTTTCTCAAATTGGGTTTGAGGCACCTAAGCATTAGGGCTTCCTGCAGAGTTTGGCCTGGTTATGTGGTTACGTGGCTTCCCCCTATACTTATATGGCTTATATAGCTCAGGGGTCAGGGGTCAGCTCAGTCTCTTGGAGAGGGGGCATGGGGACCGCGACCAAGTCTCTTACTTCCAAGCTGGAGTCCCAAGTAAAACAATTTCTGAGATTTCCAAGCAATTTTCCAGGATGTAGTTCATTTTTGATCTTAGGCGCCCAGTTCACACTGAAGAGGGATTGCTCCTGCATATTCCAGAGGGTAATCTGAGTTGCGGGCTGAGCAGGGGGGCGATGCAGAAGTCAGAGATATGCCGCGGCCGGCTCCAACTGCTCCCTGCGCTGAGTGAAGGGTGGGCTCCGGTACCAGCTCCAGTGTTCTGAGGCCAGAAGCTGTCTTACTAGCAGGTCTGGGGAGGAGCCGGAGGCTGGGCGAAGGCGGGCACATAACGTTAACACTTCATTTGCTTCTTGAGATGGGATCCTGACGAAGAAGAGAGTCATTTCTTTCTGTATCCCGTAGATAGGGTGTGGATCAGCTCCCCAATTCTGGCGCAAAATGGCTCTCCGAACCTCTTCGGAAAGACGTTCCCTTCTTCCCTTCCTCCTTGCCACCCCAATTCTCCTAAATTGTCTGCAATCTAGGGATCGCAGTTAACATTGACCATGACGCTCTATGAGGGTGAGTCTATTTTTACTTAGGGTTCTCCCCAAACTCCTGTCTCCTTTCCCAAATGGTAAGCAGGATAACGAGGAAAGGGGGTGCGCGCCTGGAAGTGGAAATCTTGCTCCACTAATCTGAGAGGAGGGGGCGGAAGACTATTTTCACCATCGCCCTTTTAAGGGAGCTGGTGGGTACTGGGAGGGACACTTGTGGGTACAGGTCCTAGTCCGAGCTTCACCGAGAGGGGAGCGAGCAGGAGGCTGTGGGTTGAGCTGCTCTCCCAAGTCGCCACTCTTCCGCCTACCCATTAGCTGCTCGGAAAGACTGTTTTCCCCCGGGGTTGCCCCGCAGCGTCCGGATCCTCCATCCTTCTTCTCTGCTCTGGGTCTCCGCCCCCTCGCGCAGAGGAGGCCTTGCCGCTTTAAGATCCGGGACAGCGATTGACAGGCAATAAACGCGGAGCGCCGGGCTGCGTTGGAGCCGCCCGAAGCTAGGGGCTCCCCGGAGCGCAGGTAGGTGCCCCCGCTACCCCGGCCCCAGGATCAGCACCCATCCTGGAACTCCAGCCTCTTTTTCGTCCTGCCACGGCACTTGGGACCCTATTCTCTGGGTCTAATCTTCCCGGGCCCCTTAGACCGTCCCCTCACTCTCCATCTCCCGCCACCCTCCCCCCTTTCTCGGATGCTCCCAGTGAGAGAGCAAACCCCGCTGCCCATCACGTTGGCCCCGGCCTCGCGGCGCGGGCTCCAAAGTGACGTCAGGCACAGAGGCGGTGCGTTCTGCGGGGCCCAGGTACCGCGCGGCCTCTCCGGGGGCTGTGCGGATTCTGGGGACTTCGGAGCCGTGCATTACGTAAGAACCGCACTGTTTGAGCTTTCGGGGGTGGGGGCGCGAGACTGAGGTTGCGCGGGTTCCCGTGGCTCTACGCCCCCCTGCCAGGCTGATACCTCAGTTTTCTCTGGGAGGGGGTCCTGTGAAGGGGGCACACAGCTTCTTCCGCCTCCCAGGCTGTAGGGGAGGCGCGTCGGGGTCCCGGGCCAGGGCTGGGGTCTGAAGACCTGGGAGGGGGTCAGTACTAGAAGCAAGAAGCCAGGGTCAGAAAGTTAGGTCAACTAAATGGGGGGAGAGAGAGGACGGTGTTGGGGATGCGGTGGGGGGGGGCGTGGGCAGTCATTCAGTGACCTCATCCCCCCGGTCTCCCGCGAGCGCGCGCGCGAAGAGCCTTCTTTGATGGCTCGCCACACGCCCCCCTCCCCCAGGTCCTAGCGCCCAGCGTGTTAGGGATGCGCTTAGGAGGCCGGGGCGATCCGATTGTCTGTGCGGGATCCGCCGGGCCTCTAGACCCCCCATCTTCTGGCCCTCTGTCTACTCCTCCCCACGACCTGTCGGTCTGCAAAGCGCCTTTGTCAGACCTTTCTCCTCCGCATCTCTTTGTACGTGTATTGATGGGGCTGTGGGTGGGAGGTGGAGGAAAGCTCCCTCTTTCAAGGCTGGCCCGCATCACCTACCCACACTCCGGTTGAAGGGGATCGCCTGGAGGTAGGGGTAAGAGGCACCTGGGCTCAGCGCTTTTGGAAGCCGAGGTGCAGGTTCTCAGATCTCCGGGCCTGGGATCTTGGCCTGGAGCCAGGCTGGCTTGCCTGGCACTGCTGTTCTCCTGTGGGCAGAGCCGGACCCCGCCCTCTCGGAGGCTTGGGTGGGGGTGGGGCAGAGCTAGCTGACGACGTGGGAACAGACTCCCCAGAGAGAAAATCCTTGCTGGCTGGGCTAGACTTCTGGGGACAGGATCCTCTGGCCTCTTCCCATCTCCACTCACTTGGGAAGGAGGATGCCTGGAGTCCCTCTAACTGCCAATACCTCTGTTGGGAGAGTAGTGCCAACCAGGAGAAGGTTCCAGGTTCCTAGCCCTCAGGACCTGGGATGGAGGCAGAGGGTGGGGAGGAAGGGCTCCCTCCTTGCAGCTTTCTAGGAATAGGGACAGCAGGGGGGCACTGGCTGGCAAATGGACCTTGGGCATTTCTTCCCAGCCGGGTGCTAGCCTGATAGGTTGTCCTTCCTTCCTCTGTCCTTCTTCTGAAAGCTCCTTCCTACCATGTCCTCAGGGGCAGACCCAGGAGGACAGGGAGACTTTACTTCACCTTTGTAATTTCTGCTCTCTGAGCTCAGGTGACCAGTTTAGGACAGGGAGGGGCATGGGAGTGGAGAGGGATTTATTTCAATCAGGTAGTGGGCCCTCTGGGAGAATCCTGCTAGGTTGGCAGGTGAAGCTGTGGCTCCCCACCCCCGGGCCCAGAAGGCATTCAGTCCTAAAGTGGGCACTGCCAGCTGCTTCCCTCCACTCCCCCACCCTGCTGTGAGCCACTGCCTCCTGTTGTCATGGCAACTGGGAATTAGGGTTTTCTGTAGCAGCACAGGCCCAGGAAGGCACAGGGAGGAAGGTGGAGGGTTATCCTTCTGCACTCTCCCCTGGGTCCCTCCCCAGTGTCACAGGGCTGAGGAACTGGGCCTGACCGTCCCTGGAGGATGCTGGGGGAGGCAACTCCAGCTTGGGGAGCTCCTGGATGGGAAGTGGGGCTGTTTCTGCCAGGCCTGAATCTACCCAGAGCCCCCTGCTCTCTATGTCCCTGCTCTGGGTTAGGAAGGGGTGAGCGAGACAGAGGAAATCTGAGAGACAAATGTTTTGTAGATGGTCTGCTCTGCATCAGTCGAGAGGCAAGTGAGGTGAATGTGGTTCTTGACCGCAGGAAGCTTCCCGTCTGGGAACACCCACTTATCCTGCTGTTGACTCAAATTTGTGACTCTTACTCACCCCCTCTCAAAAAAAAAAAAAAAAAAGAAAAAGAAAAAGGATGGCAGGTGGAAACAATTTTAGGAATCATTAAACTTGGGTTTTCATTATAACTCTATTAGCTTTGTGACCTTGGGCAAATCAATTAACCTCTCTGATCACCTGTCTACTCCTTGGAGAAATGGGTGTGTAATACCTGCTTCTGGAACAGGGGGACCATCCATTTTTTTGGCTAGCTCTCTCCCTGCTTTTTAGCTGTTTGGCAGGGGAGGGCGTCCTCTTGCTCCCCCTTTTCATTGCCTTGGCACTGCTCCTCCTCCTCTCTCCCTTTTCCAGGAGAGTATTGCAGAGCCCTTGCTGACCTCACCATGCCGGTTGCCGCCACCAACTCTGAGTCTGGTAAGCAGCGGGTGAGGATGCCAGTTGATAACAGTGGTGCAAGGTGCCAGGCAGGGACTGGGTGGTGGGGAGCAGCAGTCAGGTACTCTCACAGCTTCCTGAAGAACAAGTAGCCCCCCACTGCTGCTCCAGATAGCCGCTAGCTCAACCATTGCTCCAGTGTCTGGGCCATCTGCTCTGGGTGAGGGGTCCCTGTGAGGAGCATGGTGGGGGGAGGACACAGCTCCCCTAAGTGAAGGCAGGAGCAGGGTGGATGAGTCACATCACTGCCAAGGCTGTGGCCTGGGGCAGTCTGGATAGGGACCCGACTCCTAGGGGCTAGGAGCCGTGCCAGGGGCAGTAATTTGGCAGCACAGCCTGGAGCTGAGCTCAGGATGCTGTGGGGTGCCCACCCAAGGGAAGGATGGAGAAGACCAGCATGTGCTGAAGGAGGGGAGGGGCAGGATGTAGGGGCCCTGGAGGCTGTGCCTGGAGAGGCCGGGTCAGCAGCCTGGACTGTGTTCTGGAGGAGGTTTTAGGGCAAGGGAGTGGGCCACCAAACCAGCTGGGGTCTCGGAGCAAGCAGGTTAAACTCTGGGCCTGCGCTTCCTCTTCTGTCAAGAAGCTCACAGGCTGTGGCTGGGAAAGCCCCTCGCTGTGTTGCTGAGGAGTCTTTTTGGACCTAAGTTTCTGCATCTGTATGGGATGGGAAAGGTCAGTGTTCTTAACTTTTCTTGCTCCCGGATCCCTTTGAGAATCGTATGCCAGACTCACCATAGACAAATGCTGTTATGGACAAAATCTGCATTCCACTCTAGGGGTTCATGGACGCCCTGAAGTGCATTCGGGGACCCACCAGGTGACATTTCCTGTCTAGAGGGTCTCTAAAGACCCTAACCACTGTAAGCTGCTGTGGTTTTGTCTCCTTTGTCTGAATCTCCCCCTGATCACTTGCCTCCTGGCCCAGGCAGCCCCTCCCCTCACTCTAGGCCCTTCTGCAAGATGTCCAGGTCTCCCCATTAGGTTCCACTCCCCTGTCCCTCCTTTCTGAGAAACTGGACCCAGGAGAGTAAAGGCTGCTAATTGACCAGAGTCAAACTGTGACACCCTTGTCTCCCAGAAAGGCCTCTCCCCCATGCAGTGTGGGTGGGGGTTGTACTAGTGTTCCCCAGCTCCTACAGCTTGGACAGTTCAGTGCCCCCATCTTTTGTTCGGCCTGCTGGGCCCCCTGGGCCCCTCTGCTGCTCTAGCCTGCCTGGGCCCCACTGTAAGCTGCTTAGGGGTTAATTAAACCCATCCCTGAGCCTGTGATGAAAGGTCTCTCAATTGGGCTGCCTAGTAAACCCACCAATAGTCCATGGGAGGGGTGTAGGGAGAGGAGGGAGCCCAGCAATTGACTTTTCTGCTGCAGGTGACTTCATGGGGACATGGTGGGCTGGGGGGCAGGGCAGGGAGAGGAGCCCTGGGGGTGTGGGCAAGGGCCCTGCTTCCCTGAATGTCATGTCATTGGCTGCCTCAGGCTTCCCATATCCACAAGGACAGGAGTGAGCTGCTTAACTGCTCAATGCTCAACTGCTGGGAGCCTCTGTTTCCTCGCCTTAAAGAGCTGGTGGGAGAAGCAGGCTGGGAGTCGGAGCCTTCCCTCCTGCAGTTCTCTGTGGCTGCCCCAGGGCTAGGTTGGCTCCTGGCCCCAAAACTCCAAAGGTGGCTTCTGCCCTTCTCATGGGTGGGCCTCCTATTTCCCGTTGATCCGATGGAGACTGCTGCACCCTGAGATCAGGTCCCGCCCCCCTACCCTCTCCCTTTCTGGGGAGAACCCTGCCTTGGGCTGGGTGGAGAGTGAAGCTAGCAAGGTCCCTCTCCCTGCCTCCACACCAACCCTGCCCCTCCTGCCCCACGGTGTGGCCACTGTCCCAGTGAAGGGAGGGACCGTGAGTGGGTGGGGCTGGGTTGGGAATTAGGCAGGTGGTGGCCTGGGCGGTGGTCAGAGAACTTAACCCTGGAGTCTCCAGACAGACTGGCCTCTCATCCCCCTTCCCTGACGCCCTCCTTTTTTTTTTTTTATAAATATATATTTTTATTGTTATTTATGTCTTTTGCATTTTGTATTCCCCTTGGGTAGCCCACCACCAATTCACCCGTGATCCATCTCCATGGTCCCTTGTGTTCTTTTCTATTCCATTTTGTGCCCTTTTCCTTCCCTCCCATGAAGCCCTCCTTTGAATCAAGGCCGGGAGGCAATGCTGCTTTCAGGGGGAGCTGTCCCTTTAAATCTCTCCCTCACCCCCAGGTTAAGGTCCTAGTGTGTAATCCCCACCTGATGCCATGGCAACTAGGGGTGTGTGGCAACTTGGTGCCACTCCTCTGGGAATGGCTGTCTAGTGGCAGCAGCAGCACCTGGTGGTGGCCTCTTGGGGTCAGGGTGTCAGGAATGGAGGCACCTGGTTGGGGGCTCTGCGGCCTTCTGCCCTGTCCTGCAGAGGGAATGAGCCCCCCTTTTCCTTTCTTCAATTCCAAGATGCCTTATTTGCCTAGAGGCACCCCCCCTTACTCAAGGAGGAGAGCTAACAGGAGATGTGGGGTCAGAACGGTGTGCCCGATCCCTAGACACCTCAATCCTTTCCTCACCTCCCCACCACTCCCGAGGCTGGCAAATAGGGGGTGGCTTTGGGGACTTGAGGTATTTGCCCCAATACCCAGTGGAGCTACAATTGGAGAGTTCTTGGGGGCTTCCTTTGAAGTTATTGGGCACTTTAGGGAAGGGCCTTCCAGGAGAGAGGACAAGATGGGGCCAGGTGCCCCCAACCCCGTACCCCTCCAAATGGGCCTGGTATCTGCATCCTCACAGTCCTGAAGGGGCAGCAAGCTTAGCATCACCCCCCCCCCCCCATTGGTACTAAAACGTGGAGGATCTGGTCACCCGGGCGACTAAGACCCCATCGTTCCCACCGCCTCCTCCCCACCAGTCTGCTGACTTAGCCAATCAGCAGGGCGGCCAGAGTGGCGGAGCCTTGCCATTGGTTGGCCCCTCAGCGGGCGCTCCCGAGTCCCACCTTCCACGCTGCCCCCTCCGCCTGGGAAGGCTGACGGGCGGCTTGGAGGCTACTCCGGAGCGCGGAGCTGAGGCTGGGGGACAGCCATGGCGGGCAGCCCAGGCAGCGGGGCCTCCTTGGAGGGTATATCCCTGGGGTCCTCTGAGGAAGCTGAGCTCCGGAGGGAAGGTAGGGAAAGGCCAGGTGGGGGGCTGGTGGGGGGTGGCGGGTCCTGCAGGGTTTGGGACAGCTGGAGAGGGTACCTTAGGAGTGGACTCTTGGGAGCCCGAGGGGCTGGCGCTGGCCTGCACAGAGGGCCCCGGCTCTCCTGGCTCAGTCCTCCCGTGGCCGTGGGCAGGCTGGGGAGCTGATCCCAGGCCATCCTGGAAGAATGGGGTCCCTGTCCTGTCCTCTTTCTGAGCCCACTAATATTATACCGTGCAGGTCTCTGATCAATGCCCAACCCATAGGTGGGCAGAAGGGGTCTTGAGGGCTGCTCTAATGTTTCTGGACAAAGTGAGGAGGGGGCCAGGAGCCCCAATAGTGCCTGCCAGCTCCAGTTCCAGCCTCTCCCCCATTCCCATTCTTTCTAGAGAAGGGGGGAGCGCTGAAGAGTGGCGAGGGGTGCGGGGATTGTATCCATCCCCCTCCTCCATGACTTGGGTGCTGTTATGCAGATGTAAGTGTGGGTGGCAGGGTGGCAAAGTAATGATACCCCCTGCCCATCTCTGCCCCCAGCTGGGCACACTCTACTTCTCCTTTTCTTCCTCCAGAACCTGCTGCATCGGGGAGCTCCCACCTCTGCTGGTGGGTGAAGGAGCTTAGCAGCCACTGCCTAGGCCTGCTGCCAGGGTTTTTGTGTCTTTGGTTCTGTCCTACCCCTGGCTGAGGGTTGGCTAATCCCTGGCATGACTTGGTCTGACCTCTGACCTTGGGTAGTACAGCCATCCCAGAGTGAATTTCCCCAGCTTCTGCCAGTGTTCCAGGCCTCAACTTTGACTTCCTATGATCCATACTAATTTCTCGTGACTATAGACCATTGTCAGGGCTGAAGGGTTTGTTGACACTAATCTAGTCCAGCCCACCCATCTTACAGGAGGGGCAGACTGAAGCCATTGAAGAACATGGACTTGTGCAAATCACACTGAATTAGTGGCGCAGCTTATACCTGGCGGCTTGATTCTAGGGCTGCAATTAGGGACATGCCCCAAGCGCTCTCTCCTCCCTGAGCCCACCATGTGCCACGGTTGAGTCCTAGGGCTTTAGCCCTTCAGAGGTTGAGAGGGGAGCCCGTGGCTCTCTGATTCAGGACAGAACTTGGAACCTGACACTTGCTTCCTTTTCTCTACCTGCTCGACTGGCATTACCTAGGGAGGAAAGAAAAGGCCAAGAAAACTGTACCCTCCCTTAGGGCCCCTGCCCCGGGCACTCAGGGGCCTGGACTGCCCATGCTGGGCAAGGAGGGACGTACTGCTGGGGAGGGGCTGTCTTGTTTGGGACATGGGGTGGGAGAGGAGGGGTTGCCATAGTATGTTTTGGTCTCCTGTGCCCAGCTGGTACCTGTGTGTCTCACAATCTGCTCCTTTCCCCAGCCATGCAGCAAGTTCTGGACAACTTGGGGTCCCTCCCCAGTGCCACGGGGGCTGCAGAACTAGACCTGATCTTCCTTCGAGGCATTATGGAAAGTCCCATAGTAAGATCCCTGGCCAAGGTACAGTGCTCCGGGGAGGTGGGCACGAGAGCACTGGGAGGAGGTTGGGGGGGGACCCTGGGCATGGGGTACACGGCCCCCGAGACTGGTGGAGGGAATGAACGCCTACATGTGCCTACATGATGCATCCCCGCAGTTGCAGGTTGGGGCATCCCACACCTGGCAGGTGAGAGGTGCATGTGCCACGTGGATGGGTATTTGGTGGCTGTGGGATTGTGGAGGGATTCACCGGTGGGGTGAGCATGCCTGCTCCTTGCAATCTCCTGCCTGTCCCTCTGCCTTTGGGCATTTTGTGCAGACATCTTTTAAGGTCACCACTCATGCATCAGGTGGGGCACACTCACTAAGGGGGAAGTTATGAAACAGCTTGGAGATGGCAGTGATAGAGGCTGATGCGCTGCGCCACTTGGAAGTGTCATGACAGATGCGTAACCCCGGCTTGGGTGGTGGTGGGGGTGCTTCTGGAGGAGGGGCCGCTAGAGCTGAGCCTTGAGGAATGGGGAGCAGGGGGAGGGCATTCTGGGCCGGGGCAAGAGCTCAGCAGAAACAGAGGTGAGAAAGAGCTAGAAGTATGTGGAGGACTGTGAGTGTGAGACTGGGTGTGAGCTGTTGGCAGGCTATCTGGGTCCTGGGGCTGTGTCCGGGGAGGGGACATCATTCTGTGCGCCCTGTGGCTTTAAGCAGGGTGTTCTAGGGCCACCCCTCTGGTCATCACACGGAGGCGGAGGCCGGCTGGGGCCTCCTGGCTGGAGAGAGCAGAGTTGGGGTGCCCCTGAGCAACTTCTGACAGCACTCGAGGGAAGGAAGGATGAAAGAAATATTTTGGGAGTAAACTGGCAGCCCTTGGTGTTTGGGCGTGG
The DNA here is from genome assembly GCA_004024925.1 of Scalopus aquaticus. Classification (NCBI taxonomy): domain Eukaryota; kingdom Metazoa; phylum Chordata; class Mammalia; order Eulipotyphla; family Talpidae; genus Scalopus; species Scalopus aquaticus. The sequence continues at coordinate 21,694 of PVIJ01000642.1, forward strand.
AAGGTGGGCTGGGGGCATCCAGGACCCAGAGCCCACAGGGGGAGTGTGAGGCGGTGCTGCCTTCAACTGCGACCTGCAGGGAACGGTGAGGGGGCTGGAGGGCAAAGGAAGCTCCTTGCAGGGGAGGTGAGGGTGGGGGAGAAGGGCTTTTGGAGAACAGGCCTGGGAGTTGCCTGAGGATCACGGTGGGAATGCGAGTGCCGAGTGCCGAGTGCCGGAGGGGCGTTTGGAAGTGAAGGCTCCCTAATGACTGAAGGGGAAGAGAGGGGAGGATCCAGAGCACCCCCGGACCGTCCAGGGCGGCTTAGTCTTTAGACACAGAAAAATAGAGTTGACTTTGGTCCAGGACTGGCGCTGGGCAAGGCCTAGGGAGGCTGAGGCACGGCAAGGGGGTAGGTGAGCGCCTCGAGCATCACCCATGGGCCTCGGACTGGAGGCCGTGGCTCCGTGAGGTCTGAGCCTTCCAGAGAGAGGGTGTAGGGAGTACGCTGGGGGCGGAGAAGAAGGTGGGTGGGAAGACTTCTAAGGGAGACAGTGCTGGGGCACGAGGGGACAGTTGAGGGTGTGGCTGCAGCGGCAGGAGGCTCAGGAGGAAGTCTCCAGAGTCAGGAGGCTGGGCTGGACGGCATCGGACTCCAGAGTGACAGCAGGCTTGGGCTGGCGCCTGGGCGGCCCCAGAGTCGCCAGCGAGTGATGGGGAAGTGACCAAAGGTGGTGGGGGTGACAGTGGCAGTGATGGTTGGGCCAACCGGGCGGTGCGGCCAGGTGGTGGCTTTCCACAGGTGGGGACAGGGCCTTCACCACAGGACAGCCCTGGCGCAGGGTCTGGCAGGGAACTAGGCCTCACTGGAGGGACAGAGCTGCCTCCAGGAGCACTGTGTCCCTGGGACACGGCCTGCTCACCTTTTCATTGATCGACTGGTGGAAGCTGGTTGGTAAGGGTGGGACACGAAGGCCTCCAGCAGCAGGAGCTTCTGCGGAAGTGAAAACGAAGCAGGTTTGGAGGCGACTGGAGACAGGCAGGTGGCTTTCCAGTCAGAGGCCGGGGGTGACATCCATGTCTTAAAAGTGAAAGGAGGGGCCTCCCTGGTGGCGCAGCGGCTAAGCGCTGCGCTGTGGAGCTGTCGGCAGCAGCGATGCGAGTTCGACGCCCGGCCGGGGAGAATCCCACATGGTGCGGCAGACCTCTCCTGCCTCGCCCGCTGCTCCCCACAGCAGTGTGTTTCTGATCTGCCTGTTCTGCTCCCCACCCTGTCTCTGGTGGACCCTCTCGCCGCCCCACACCTCTGGCCTGTACCCCAGCTTGTATGCATAAATAAATCTTAAAAAAAAAACCTGTAAATTAAAAGTGAAAGGAGGAATTATTCTTGTGAACCCCACGAGGGCAGGGGCATCTGCTTGGGCCCCTCCTGCGTCCCAGCGCCTTGCGCAGCTCTGGCTTGCAGGAGGTGCTCGCTGAATATTTGTTGAGTAGAAGAGTACAAGAGTGTGAGAAATAACAAGACTTCTGCCAACCCGCCCCCAGGGTGTGAGTGCCGGCCGAGTTTGCTTCAGCACGAGCTCGCTCTTTTTAAGAATTAAAAAAATACAGTCGCGCTGATGCCTTTCCCCTGCTTTCCCTCCCCACACTTCACCCCTCACGTGGGGGTGAGGATGTTGTGCCCCTGAGTGCTTGCATATCTTGCTTCCAGATGCAAGTAATGTGCCCCCATTACGTGGTTTTTTTTAAAAGATTTATTTATTTATGCATACAAGCTGGGGTGTAGGCCTGAGGTGTGGGGTGGTGAGAGGATTCACCAGAGGCAGAGTGGGGAGCAGAACAGGCGGATCGACTGAATTACACTGCTGAGGGGAGCAGCGGGGAGACAGGAGAGGTCTGCTGCGCCATGTGGGAATCGAACTCGTGCTGCAGTGGCTGCGGATAGCTTCATAGTGCTGTGCTTAACCCGTTGTGCTACAAGAGAGGCCTGTTATGTGTTTTTTAGTTTTACAAAACACTTGGGGTTTTGCAATGTCTGGTTTACATAAGTGGAATAGTTATCAACATAAGTCTAGCTGTCGATATGGGTAGATTCATTAGCTGTGGTGTCCAGTGTATGAGAAGAGTCTTTATTTATGGGTTCCCCCACAGAGGCAGGTAGTGTTCTGATTTCCCCCGTTAAGGACCGGGCTGCGGTTAGCCTCCCCTGTGCATCTGCTTGCACACGTGAGTTTCTCTTCAGTGGGCACTTGGCAGTGGAGTTGCTGGACATGTGCCTTTTGAACCTCAACATCTGTGACCTCCAGCGCTGATTTCAGAGCTGGGTTTGTGAGACCACAGGATCCCTGGTGAAGCTTTTGCTTCACAGAGAGACAGACAGTGAAATAAGGAGGGGCTCTAAGGAAGGCTGAACCTCAGGCTTACCCGGTTCTCTACCCCCCCCAAAGCATGATCCCCTCAAGGACACCCCCCCTCTGGGGCTGTGTCCAGTCCTCTTGGCAGCTCGAAAGGGCTGGGCTGTCTGTCTGGCTCTGTCAGTCTCTCAGTCGTTCAGTCATCCATCTTCTTAGTCAACAAGTGTCTACTGTGCTCGCCAAGTACCAGGCACCGTGCAGGGGCAGCGAACTGCCAGATTGTCGCTTCTTCTGATGGAGCCAGATTCTGTCTTCTCGCTGAGCCCTGCAGGTCCATGTCCTGGGACCGCCCCAGGAGCCCAGCTGAGAGTTACCAGTGTACCACATCAGACTGTGAGTAAACGCCCCTCTCCAGAAATGCTCTTGGGGATAAGCTGGTCAGAAGTGCGTCCCGAGAAATTCCTAGTGCGGCTCCAGGGGCACACAGCACAGTGGAAAATGGTGTCAGCTGTGCGTGGAGGGCACCCCGCGACCTCTCTCCATCCAGGTGTGAAGGAGTCAGGAAGCGCGTGTCCATAAGGGCCGGTTGGTCTGCGTTCAGCAAAGCCCAGCCTTGAGACCCTGCCACGTGACTTTGCCTCTCTCCCTCTGAGCCTGGGTTTCCTGTGTGATCGCTGTGGACAATGGGACCTACTTCTTACTCCTGCTCCCCAATTTTATTTTATTTTATTGTTTACATTTTAAAAGGGCAGGTTTATTAGGAAGAGGAAAAGACACAGAGAGGCACTTGCATAGCCACAGGTGGGCAGGAGAGCTTCCTTCCCACCTCTTTTAATGATCAAATAGAAAATGTCTAGCTTAGTGGACCAAGTATTTTGACCCAAGATCCAACTGCAGAAGCTCTTCCCTCCCTCCCTTCCATCCTTCCTTTGTTTCTTCTTTCCTTCCACCTTTCCAGGAACAGATTCGAGTTGGAACTGCATGTGGTCCCCAATAAGCTCCCTTATCCTTCCAGAGAGTTGTGTTTGATTCTCAGGCTTGGGGAACTGGCTGACAGTGTGGGAGGAGCTGGGCTGAGTAGATCTGAGCTCAGGGAGGAGCAGGGCCCGAGGGAACAAATCCAGAGGATTAAAGGCTCTGGAGGGAAGTCAAATCTGGCAGCCGAACATAAATCCAGGGGGCTGGCTGTCGTCGGCAGGTGGCAGCCACTGTGACAGGTGGGTGGCATCTGGGAAGGCTGACAAGAATCCAGGAGCAGGTGTTGAAGCAACAGGCCAGGCCACCATGAGGAATCCAAGGCAGGTGACGCTCGGCAGTTCAGGCAAACTTACCAGTGGAGACATTTGCCAACAAGGGGGCCTGTGAACAAGTCCACCTGAGGTGAAGAAAGCGCAGTCTGGGGTCAGACGACCCGCTGGTTGACTGTGTGACTTCGGTGTGTCTGACAGCCTCTGAGCTGAGGTCCCTCTTTCCTGAGCAGTAAGGATAATGGTGCTTGTCTGTCAGTCGTGGGGGTACTGGGGCAGGTCACGGATGTGCACGTGCTTTTGAACAACAAAGAGTTGCTTTGATGGTCTTGGCCAGTGGACTGGAGTTGACGAGGGAGACTCCTCTCCGGAGGTGGTGCCGGCGTGAGAGAGCTGGCAAAGCAAGACAGGGCTCTAGAAGAATGAGGGTCCAGGCAGGTCCCTGAGACAGAGACTGACCAGGGGCAGCAGAGGCTGCGGTGGTGGGGGGCTAAGGTACAGTCAGCTTTTACTGCATAACTAAGCGTCCCACCATCCAGTGACTTAAGCAGACGTGGCTTGTTTTTCATGATTTCGTGAGTTGGATGGGTGGTTTTGCTGGCCTGGACTTTGCTCAGTTGGGGCAGGTGTAGGATGGCCTTTCACCCGAATCTGGGTCCGCTGGGAGACTCTACCAGCTGGGATGCTGAGGTCTCTACTTCTCCAAGAGGGCAGCTGAGATCTCTTCTCATGGTTGTCTCAGCAAGGGAGGACAACCTCCAAACCCTGAGTCCTGCCCAGGCCTCTCCTTGCCTTTCATTTGCTAATGTGGCATCAGTCAAAGCAAACCCACAGTCAGATCCACATTGCAGAGCGCTCTTGCCTTCCTGCACTCCGCTCCCGTTTGGCTTCTGGGCTGTTTCATTCCCTGTCTCCTGCCAGGATCAGAGAGGTTGGTGGGTGGGCAGAGGCAAAGGTTTTCCAGGAAACGTCTGTGCAGTGTGTCTGCTGTCTCCTCATGGCCCTGAATCGGAGCTGGTGGGTCTGGTGGTGTGCGGTTCTACCATTAACTAGCCGTGACCATGAACCCTTCCAAGTGTCTCCTCTGTAATCAGCCAGAACCCTGCTCGGCTGGGATGAACTTTAGTGCAGGAGACACATGGTCACCGCTGAAATTCAGAACCACTCACTCACCTGCTATGGGGTCTGGTGCCTCCCAGACAGCATGTGTGAAGCCCCAAAAATGTTTTCTAAAAACAGGTGCACAGATAGTGACCCCATAGCGGCGGGGGAGCTGGTAGAGTCAGAAACTTTGACCTTGGTGTCTGTCGACGAGCGGTGTCCTTCATTTGTCTAAGAATGAATTCAAGAGGGATTTCACTTTACCTGTTCTGCCCTCACATATTTATTGGGGAACGGCCTTAACTTTTCTGCTCTCATAGGGTCGTTGTCACGCTTGAGTGGGGTGATGTTTTGCAGGTGTGCTGTTTCATCATCGAGCATGCATATACCCCAAAGCCTAGCAGGTCTGCTCCTGGGGGAGCCTCTCTCAGATGCACCCCCGCAACACTGCTTAGAATGCTCATAACCACACTGTTCACCATGGCGAGAACTGGAAACGATTCAGTGCTTCCCCGGGAGGGAGGAGATGAATAAAACGTGGCGTAGTCACACAATGGACTGTAATACAGAGGCTTACATGATCTAACATCAAAAGGAGAAAATGAAACATAGCAACTTCGTAATAAGTGAAATGTTTTCTTTTTTTTTATTAAGATTTATTTTTTTATGCATATAAGCTAGGGTACAGGCCAGAGGCGTGGGGCGGTGAGAGGGTTCACCAGATACACAGTGGGGAGCAGCACAGGCAGATCGACGGAAATACACTGCTGAAGGGAGCAGTGGGCAAAGCAGGTGAGGTCTGCTGCGCCATGTGGGAATCTCCCTGGCTGGGCATCGAACTCTCATCGCTGCTGCCGACAGCTCCGCAGCACAGAGCTTAATTGCTGCACCACCAGGGAGACCCTGAAATGTTTTATTTTTTAAAGATTTATTTATTTATGCATACAAGCTGGGGTGTAGGCCAGAGGTGTGGGGTGGTGAGAGGATTCACCGTAGACAGAGTAGGGAGCAGAACAGGCAGATTGATTGAAATATACTGCTGAGGGGAGCAGCAGGTGAGACAAGAGAGGTCTGCTGCACCCTGTGGGTCAGCTCCCTGGCCAGGAATCGAACTTGTGCTACAGTGGCTCTGGATAGCTTCATAGTGCTGCGACTTAACCCATTGAACCACCAGGAAGGCCCAATAAGTGAAATGTTTTCACTTAGTAACAATAAATCTTAGCAAAGTAATAGTAAGTTAAATAAATTTTCACTTAGTAATATTAAGTAAAAAAAAAAAAATGCCTCCAGGGACAGTGTGTGTGTGTGCGCGCGCGCGCCCCGTAAATTCCTATTTGAAAGATAAAGGTAGCTAAATATCACATTCATTTTAGGAGTATGCCTAACACATAAATGTACAATAAAGCTATGAAAAGTGGGAAGCCAGGGCACAATGAGCCCAGGGAATCCAGATTGGCAGGAGAAGGGCATGTGGTTACATGTAGGAAATTGTCAAGACCCTCATTTATGGTTTGCGTAGTAGGCTCTTCGATCCTTGTTATATTATCACCAAGATATCTAAGTACTACCAACTAACTAAAAGGAGGCCTGGCATAACCAGTGATGAGAACATATCATGACCAAGGATTATGACGAACCCAGTTCCGAGTTTCCAAAATTTCCAAAACAGCCTGTCGCAATTGTGACACGTGTGGGGTGCTTCCTGCACCGTCCGGTCAGCTGTTTCGATAGACCCCTCTAGTGTTTCTTTTATATTTGCACGATTGGGTCACAAAGGTCCAGCATAGAGGATTGTGCTTTTAGATCTATGGGTAAAGTGCCCTGGGCGGCCACAGGAGGAGGAATGGGGCAGGCTTACGGTGGGGTTGGGACCATTATATCAAAGAGGGGAGATAAGCAGGGCTGGGGAGTCCCCCTGGCTCCCCACTTGTTCAGGTGAGGGCCCCTAAGAAAACTTATCCTCCATCCATCAATGGAGCAGAAGATGCTGGAGCTAAAACAGGTGACCTCTGTGCCCACACCAGGATACCTGGGCCAGAGCTAGCTCCTGTTGGCCTGAAAGAACCAGGCCAAGGTCACCATGGTGAGAAGGTTGCATGCCAAGTGCTTTAAAAGACAGTTCCCGGGGCCCTGACTCCCAGCATTGCCCAAGTCACAGTGGTCACCCAGAGCACGGGAGCTAGGTGGCTGAGGATCACACAGGATCTGGTGGGAGACCAACCTTGCTGGTCATGACTGTGCCCTCCAGCTTCTGAGGAGCTTGGAGGCAGGTCTGGCCTCCAAGTGCTGTTCCTTTGCTCCTTCAGTTGGGCTTCCCAGCAGGAATGCTCTGCCAGCCAGGTAGTGGAGTCTGTCTGAAATCCTGCCACCTGGCAGATGATGGTTTGGGTGACTGTGAGGCCAACATGTCCCCCACGTGGGGTGCTGTTCCCCACATGGCAGAAGGCATAAAGGCAGAAGGGAGTTAGTCTTTGCTGAGCACTTATCTGTGCCAGGCAATGTGTCCGTGTCACCAAGTCCTCAGAGTGTCCCTATGAGGTGTTATTAAAATCTCTCCATTTTATCTCCTTGAAGAACATTCTATTATGGAAAATTTCAAAAACTGTGTTCCCATCATCCATTGTCCCACTTCAGTATTTAACAACTCATAAACAATCTTGTTTCACTCATACTCCACTCCTCTCTTGAATTATTTTGAAGCAAATCTCAGACATAATCTTATCTGTATATCTAAAAGATAATGATTTAAAATATTATTTAAATAGTAATTAAAAACAGTACACTACCATTATCACACATGGAAGTGAAATAACCATTTTCTTATGGGTTTTTAATATGTGGTACTGGGCCTCTGGGAAGCATTTGGAAAGATAGCAAAGTAGATCCATACCTCACACCATACATCAGAGCAAACTCCAAGCAATTAGAGACCAAAGTGTGAAAAAACAAACCACATATACCCTAGAAGAAAACATGGATCTGTGTGTGAGGAAAGACTTGAAACAAAATATTGTGCCTCAATCTTCAGCTGCAACTAAGATTAATAAGTTTAATTATATTTAAGAAATTATTTTTGCACTGACAAAAGAACCATAGTAAAATCAAAAGACAAACTGGGAAAAATATTTGTAAGTGATATCACCGATAAAGGGCTAATCTTCCTAACATATAGAGAATGTTTAAAAATGGGAAAAGGGGAAAAAAGCAAGACCTGATAGAAAACTTGGCAACAGACAGTTCACAGAAAAAGAAATACAGATGGCCCTAAACATACGAAGAGATGCTTGCTTCACTCATAATGAGCATAATACAAGTTAAGCCTCCTGCCAAATCCTTTCTCACCCATGTGATTGGCAGACATTCAAAGGTTTGATCACACACTGGTGGCAAGACTTCAGGAAAGTCTTCATCCAATGCTGGTGGGAGGGCACAGCAGCCCTGGCCTCATGGAAGGAAATTTATCAATATCCAACAAAACCGCATAGATATTTACTGCTTGACCCAGTGAGACCTCTAGGAACTGGTATGGAAGATTGCTGCAGATACAGGACAGTTATGGCGAGGTTCTTTATTCACTGCAGCTTTACTTGCAATAGTTAATTAGTAGAAAACAATCCCAAACCCATGGAGGTTGACTAAATGATGATATGCCTGTCACACAGTGGAGGCAAATGAGTAATTGAAAAAGAAGAGGAAGATTGCCACATAACAGTATAGGGTGATTTCCAGGGCATATTGTTATAGGTAAAAAACAAAATAACCAATCCAACAATTAAAGCAAACAAATACTCAAGTATCAAAGAGCATATCTAAGAAAGAAAGGGAAGTAGTTACTTATTTTTGTGAAAAGAAACAGAAAACCCAGAAACTAATGAAAATGATTAAGTACCTCTAGAGTGTGTGTGTGGATGAGGCTGGAAGTGAGATTTATTTGTTTACTCTATAGATAGATTTGAAATTTGAACCATGTGAATGTTGTTCATTCAACAAAATAAGATTAAATTGAATAGACTGCAAAATATAGAAATTGAGCGCAGATAACGGAATCTATCCATGTATCAAAATTGTTAGCATAGTCATACAGAAAAAGGAACGAGTTCAAGTAACTTTTGTTTGCAGTATTTTGACAGCCTACTGTAAGGCAGGAACTATGCTAGGGTTGTGTTATCTAATACAGTAACCTCTAGCCACATGTGGCTACTCATTTAAACACTTAAAATACTTAAAGAAACAAACACTGATTCAGTCTTAGGAGCTACATTTCTCCATAGTCACCTGTGACAGGTGGCTGCCGTGTTAGCACAGTTAAAAAAAACTTTTACTAAAGTCCAATTTCTTTTGGACAGCACTATTCTGAAGACAAAAAGAAATGCAGATCTTAATTTTCACCTGGTCGGTTTGTGATAAGTAGCAGTGGTATAGCAATTCTGAAGCCTTTTTGCACATTGAAGGACAGAACAAATAAGTCAGTATGTTAGTGCTTGGGGGAAATGAGTTCTCACTGAAGGAAAAGGGAGATGCAGATATGAAATGGGAGGAGATGAGGAAAATCTTGTACTTTGATTTTAATAGCAGCTATCAGTATCGACTAAAGTCTGCTGAAGAAACCGCACATAGGGCAAATGACTGCTAAATCCCTTCTCGAAAGATGTTGGGGAGCATTTGGGAAGGACAGAGGATCACTTCCCTAGTGCTCTTGCCAAAATGATGAACCCGAGTCTACTCACGAGGAAGCAGTCGGATGAGTTCAATTGTGGGGGATTCTACAAACTCTTGGCCTGGAGTCTTTAAAAATGTCCTGAAAGTGCAAAAGTTACTGGTGTATGTTCTAGATGAAAAGAGAGTGAAAGGAAGGGACAACTGAATGCAGCACATGGTCCCTGATTAGACCCTGGCTCAGGAAAATCAAACTATAAAGGATATTTTGGGGACAAGAGTGATCATACTATCATAATATTGTCTTACTAGGTTACTATTATCGACATTATGTGTCAATATTAAGCTTCTTGCTTGGATATTACGTTTGGTGGTTGTAGCAGCGGGCTGAGGTACTTTGGGGTCAACTGACTTGTGTCTGCAGCTAACTTTCAAATGATCCAGAGTGGGGGTAAGTCTTCAGACATGAATCCCTGAAATGGGACTTAGTTCTTCCCCACCCATCTCGCGTAACTCCCCTGCTGGGCTGGTCACCGGCGAAGGATTCCTTTTCCCTCGCAGAAGCATCCTGTCCTGGACCCGTCAGTGGAGCAACGAGTTGGTGCAGCGCCCTCTGCTGGGGTGCCCTGTGCCGATTTCTTGAACTCCCTCAACTTACCCCCCAACCGCGCCTCCCCAGTACCCTCACTGGCAGCATTGCCCCGAGGGCTGGGGGGCCCAGGCTCCAGTCCCTGTGAGCTGGGCATGTCCTTCCGCCTTCCTGGCATCCTCATCCTGAGCTGCAGCGTGCCCCAGACGCCACCTGAGCCTGACGTGGTGGGAAGAAGCTGTCCTTGAACTCAAATGCTCGCGATACTTTAATGTGATCAGACATGGAAATGCAAACACCATTGGGGGGAGGAAGCACGCTGCGCGCACCCGGGAGGATGGCGCTGTCTGAGTGAGGCCCTGCGCTGATACCAGCAGTGCTGCGCGGGGTCTAAAGCCAGGGTCTGGAGGTGGGAGATGTCTGGGGGCTGTCGGGGTCCCTGTTTGGTACCCCAAGGATTGCGGAAGGCCCAGGCCTCACCTGTTCTGCCCCACCCCCAGGTGCACGAGCGGCTGGAGGAGACGAAGCTGGAGGCCGTGCGGGACAACAACCTGGAGCTGGTGCAGGAGATCCTGCGGGACCTGGCGCAGCTGGCCGAGCAGAGCAGCACGGCCGCGGAGCTGGCCCGCATCCTCCAGGAGCCCCACTTCCAGGTTCAGTCCTGCCTGGGCTTGGGGTGGCCACTGGCCAGGCTGCTGGGGGAGGGGCCGCCCCAAGTTGGAGCTGGGCCGGAAGGGTCCGCGGCCCTGCGCTATGGTACCTCCTCTTCCCCCCGCCCCCAGTCCCTCCTGGAGACGCATGACTCCGTGGCCTCGAAGACCTATGAGACGCCGCCCCCCAGCCCTGGCCTGGACCCCACGTTCAGCAACCAGCCCGTGCCTCCCGATGCAGTGCGCATGGTGGGCATCCGGAAGACTGCTGGCGAGCATCTGGTGAGGGGCCAGCCAAAGTCAGAGGCGGGGTCCAGGGGGCAGTTGACCGCGGGGGTCAAATCTGGTCAGGAGAGGCCTGGAGGCCAAGGCGGGACCGCCCTGCCTGGGGATGGCTCCAGCCAGCTGGGAGACCCAGGAGCCGGCAGACCTTGCGGATGCGGGTATAAGCCCCACCCACACGTGTGCCGGGCCCTCCGCCCTCCCTCCTCCCCTCCGCTAGTCTCCTGCTGATGAAGAATTTGGGCAAAGCTGGCAGAGGAGGACTCTGGGGGCAGGGGTGGGATGGAGGGGGCTCTTAGGCCCATTTGGCTTGAAGAAGTTGGGGTGTCATTGCGGCTGCTCTCTGTGCCCAGGGAGTGACGTTCCGCGTGGAGGGCGGGGAGCTGGTGATCGCGCGCATCCTGCACGGGGGCATGGTGGCTCAGCAAGGCCTGCTGCACGTGGGCGACATCATCAAGGAGGTGAACGGGCAGCCTGTGGGCAGCGACCCCCGCGCGCTGCAGGAGCTCCTGCGCAGCGCCAGTGGCAGCGTCATACTCAAGATCCTGCCCAGTTACCAGGAACCTCACCTACCCCGCCAGGTGGGCCCTCCGCCAAGCCCCCCACCCAGCATGAGGCCCAAGGGCGGCTGAGCCTCCAGCCGCCAGGGGTACAGGCGGGAGCCCGTTCTCCCCAACCCGTGTGCTCAAAGATGGGGGCCGGGCCAGCAGAGTCAGCCAGGTGCCAGCCTCCGGCCTGGTGCACCTGCTCAAGGCTTTGTGCTCACCTTGGGCACTCATGCGCATGTGCAAGGGATGGGGCACAAGGCCTGGGCTACCTGAGTGTGCAAAAGAGCGTGCCTGTGTGTGTGCACTGGTGTACAGAGTGCACAGCTGCCTCCTGGTTGGTAGATTGTGGGGTCTGGCCGCTCTGCCCACGTCCCCTGTGGCTCTCTGACCCTCAGACAGCACTTTTCTCCAAGGGAAGGGGCTGGGTGGGTGAGGGACCTTGCACTAGGTGCCAGGACATGGCATCAGGTTGGGGGGCACCATGGCCTCAGGCCTGAGCAGATTCCTGGTCCCGCTCTCTGAGTCCTTGTGTTCTAGATGCAGAGGGAGGCTGGCACCAGGGGCTGGAACAGGCCGGCTTGGAGGCCTCACGCCTCTGGAGGGGCAGCGCGAGGCCCTGTGCCTGAGAGAGCGCAGGACCCCAGTCCCCGCACACTTCCAGACTCCCCCGGCCTTTTCCCTTGTCCCTTTGCTCGCCCTGGCTCAGGTATTTGTGAAATGCCACTTTGACTACGACCCTGCCCGAGACAGCCTCATTCCGTGCAAGGAGGCCGGGCTGCGCTTCCATGCCGGCGACCTGCTGCGGATCGTCAACCAGGACGACGCTAACTGGTGGCAGGTGAGCGTGTGGGGTGAGGGCTGGCTTGTGGGGGTGAGGGCTTGGGAGGTTTCCTCTCACTCAGGTAGCTCTTTGCCCGCATCCATCTCAGGCCTGCCACGTAGAAGGGGGCAGCGCCGGGCTCATCCCCAGCCAGCTGCTGGAGGAGAAGCGGAAGGCCTTCGTGAAGCGTGACCTGGAGCTGACACCCACCTCAGGTAGGAGCCCCCACCCCCGGCCCTAATCTGGGATCTGAACCGGCCTTGCCTGACCCCATCTCCCTATGACCAGGGACCCTCTGTGGCAGCCTTTCAGGAAAGAAAAAGAAGCGAATGATGTATCTGACCACCAAGAATGCAGGTGGGTGTCGGAGATCCTGGCGCTCCCCCCAGCACAGCACGGCGTGACCCCTTGCTCCCCCAGTAACTCGCTGTCCTGATTCTGCTGCTGCCAGTCTTGGCCCGCGGCCCTGCCCAGTTCCTCCCTGCTCCCCAGCCTTCGCCCGCTTGCCCTTGGCCCCCGAGGGCCAGCCCACCTCCACACCTGCTGAGCAGCCTAGTGAGCGTGCCCTCTCCCTGTGTCCAGAGTTTGACCGCCATGAGCTGCTCATTTATGAGGAGGTGGCCCGCATGCCCCCCTTCCGCCGGAAAACCCTGGTGCTGATCGGGGCACAGGGCGTGGGCCGGCGCAGCCTGAAGAACAAGCTCATCATGTGGGATCCCGACTGCTATGGCACCACAGTGCCCTGTGAGTGGGAGCTGGGGCCTGCGGCGGGGGTGAGGAGCAGGGCTGCCCCCGGGCCAGGCTGGCCGGTGTGGGGTGTGTGCCCTCTGTGTGTGTGTGGTGGAGCTGCGGGCTGGGGAAGGCAGGGGGTGCTGTCCCAGGAACCTGCGGCAGGGGCGGTGGGGGCGCTCTGCCAGCCTGCCTGCCTTCCCTTCTGTCATGTTTAACTTGCGGAAAGCCCAGCCAGGGCCCTTGGGAGAGAGGCCTGAGCCGCCTGCTGCCTGTTAGAAGCAGGCTTCTTGGTGACAGAACCAGCTGAGGCGGCGAGAGCTTCTGGTTCCTGGAGGCAGGAAGCGGGGTGCTACCCCCAGGACAGCTTGGCCTTCTGTGTGTCTTTGAACTGCCCGTGGCCTCTTGGCTTCAGGCCTGAACTGGGGGCACTGGGACAGAGCAGCGGTCTCTGGATGTCCGGCAGTGTGGCTGTCTCAAGTCTTTGTGCTTGTGGTGAGGGTGTGAAGTCGGGGTGTGGGAAGCAGAGGTGGAGGGCAGGCTGCCCCCAGGCTGTGTGGCGCACGTGCCTGTGTCTCAGCTGGCCCTTTGTCCTCACTGGGCCCTCTGTCCCCTAGACACATCTCGAAGGCCCAAGGACTCAGAGCGGGAAGGCCAGGGCTACAGCTTTGTGTCCCGCGCGGAGATGGAGGCTGACATCCGCGCCGGGCGCTACCTGGAACACGGAGAATACGAGGGCAACCTGTATGGCACACGCATCGACTCCATCCGGGGCGTGGTCGCTGCCGGCAAGGTGTGCGTGCTGGATGTCAACCCCCAGGTACCGCTGGCCTGCTCCCTCCCAGTCCCCCCACCGGATGCCCCATCTGTTCCCAGGCACTGGGCTCAGAGGCACCCCCGTAAACTCTCAACTATCCCAGAGACCCAGCCTGCCTGGAACCTCTTTTCAGCCTCCTTAACCCCCCCGGTCCTTAACCCCCAGCCACCCTGTCCCCATACCACCTGCGACAGCTCCTCTCCCACTCATCCTGGGGCATGTCCCAAAAACCCAGGCACCCCTGCTCATCCATTCCCAGGGACAGTCACCCCAGCTGTCCTCCTGCCCCCAGGGTGTCCGTGGGGCTCCCCGACCCTCTCACCCCACAGGCAGTGAAGGTGCTGAGAACGGCCGAGTTCGTCCCGTACGTCGTGTTCATTGAGGCCCCCGACTTTGAGACCCTGCGGGCCATGAACCGGGCTGCCCTGGAGAGCGGGGTGTCCACCAAGCAGCTCACGGTGAGGGGCTCTGCGGGCGGGGGGTGTGTGGTGTCGCCTTTGATCTTGGGGGGGTGGCTGGAGCTGGTGAAGAGGAGATAGTGCCAGAGAAGGGGCGAGGCGCCCACCCAAGGTATCGGTGAGGCAGGACTTCTGATTTCCTTTGAACACGTGTGGAGACAGCCTTCCGAGCCAGGAAGTGGGGAGTCCCTAGGGCACTGAGTCGGGGACACAGCTAGCTCAGGGCGCAGGAGTAACTGACTCCAGGCCCACTGCTCAGTCCACCCTGCAGGTGGATGCTGACCAAGGGAGTCCAGTGGGCAGCCCTGTGGGCAGAGTTGGGCCAGGTGGGCGGGGAGGCTCACCTGGGGGGCAGGCTAAAGGGAGGGAGAAAACCAGAGACTGGAAGGCTGTCTAGGACGAGTTAGCATCAGTGAGTAGACTACACTGGGAGCAGAGAATTCAAATCAGGTGTTGTCTGATTCCAGGGCACCCCCTCCCGGACCCCAGGTATCTAGGAGCCCCTTTCCCCAAGAGATGCAGTGTTTGCTGAGCCTTGCGCTCGGGGTCCCTCTGCTGGTCATGTCTGGTACTGCAACTGTCCAGCCGCAGGTCTGAGCTGAGCTCAGGTCAGGGAGAGGCTGCCCAGCCAGGGCTCCCCACGCTGCTGCAGGTCCGCCTGGCCGCAAGCGCAGCTGACTGGAGCTGCTGGGACACAGCTGGCCGGCCCTACAACGGATGCCTTGCTTGGCTTAGTTAAGTCAATCTTGACGTTCCCACCACTGCTGGGCCAGCTTCAACTGGGGTGAGCATTGCCTCAGGCACTTGTGGGTTGCCCTGGCACCGGTTGTGGGAAGAACCTCTCAGGTAAGAAGGCCTCCTTAGACTCCAGCGAGCACTGGCTTTGGAGTGAGGCAGACTATTCAGTCACTGATTGACTGTGTGACCTCGGTTTTCTTTATTGCAAACAAAGAATAACACGTTTGTCCGCTTTGCAGCGCCGTAGTGGGCCGTGCGCACCGCAGAGCGCTCCTTGCCTTGCATCGTCCTCACCACAAGTAATTTCCTTCCTTCCGTCCATCCAGAGAGCTGCCTTGGACCACGCAGCTGGGGCCCCTGCCCATGAGCCAGGGAGTCGTACCAGCCACGCTTGGGCGTGGAGGCGTGGGCTGGGTGGGGCAGGATGTAGGCCCCTGATAATAGGGGTCACTGACTGGCAGGAGCTCCCCTTGTTCCGAGCAGGAGGCAGACCTGAGGCGGACAGTGGAGGAGAGCAGCCGCATCCAGCGCGGCTACGAGCACTACTTTGACCTCAGCCTGGTCAACAGCAACCTGGAAAGAACCTTCCGCGAGCTCCAGGCGGCCATGGAGAAGCTGCGGACGGAGCCCCAGTGGGTGCCCGTCAGCTGGGTGTATTGAGCCTGATTGCCCAGACCTTGCCCATTCTAGGCCATGACCCCTTCTAGGCTGTGACCCAGAACCCTGGATCTGACCCTTTGCCCCACCGTGACCCCCAGCTACCACCCTTAGCCCCCACGCCGGCTCTCCCTGAATAATGGCGCCTCACGGGCCCTAAGTCTGGTTCAGTGCAGAGGCGTGCACTGCCAGGGGCGTGGGTGTTCATGGGGTACCTCTGTGCCCAGGTGCTGCCTACTCCCGATGCCCATTGGCCACTAGATGTCCCTCTCTGAGAGCTAAGCTGTGTCCAGGAGGGTTGTCAGAGTCACCTCCGTAAAGCTCAGCCCAGAGAAGGAAAAGGGCGCCGCGGCCAGTGTGGTTAGTGTGCGCGCCGCCCCCACACCTTCCTCCTCTGGACTGGTCGCTCCCATCCTACTTCTGGGCTCAGCCCCGCCACCCCTGTCCAGGAGGAGGCTTTAGGCTGCGGTGGCCGGGGGTGGTGCGTGGCCCTAGGCGGCCCAGCGGCGGCGTGCCAGCCTCACGCCCGTCCCGGAGGAGCCCCGGCTGAGCAGTGGTCACGTCGGGGGGCAGTGCAGCCCTCAGCTTCCTCGGAGCAGAGCCGGGTCCCACGAGCGGACGCTGCCTTGTCCCTCCCTCCTCCACAGCTTCTCACTGCCGAAGTGTCCCCACAGATTCCCCGATGTGCCCTGACGGGTCAGCTTTGCTCTCCCCGGTGCCAGGCTGCAGGGGTCAGCGGGCTCAGCCCAGTTCGGTGGTTGGAGGCTGAGCTCTGGGCTAAGAGCCTGCTGCTACTGACCGACGAGCTCCCGCAGCGGGACATGTCTGGGCTCCCTGTCCGTGGCCCTTGTCCATTTGGGTTTTCTCTCAGACCCGGTCCAGATGACCCACTTACATCAGGGCTGTGTGGGGCGCAGAGGAAGAGTGCAGAAGGGGCCTTGTGAGCACTGGATCTTGGGACCTGGGCTGGAGAAGGCTCGCACTCCAGCGGATTCCTTGTTGCACACCTCCAGGGGGCGCCATCCGCATCGTAGTCTGCATAGCCTATGGTTCCATCCTGCAGCGCTGGTCCATGTTTCTGCCTCTGGTGTTGGGGTTGGATATTGGAGAGGGGAAGCAAAGGATTGCTGTGTTGGAGGTCACTCTTTAGGGCCCTTTTTGGGGTTCTCTCTGAGCCCCCATTTCTTAGAAAACCCTTACCCTAGATTCTAGAGCCTCCCCAGATGTCTTCCTACGACTTTCCTATCGTCCCCTGCCCTAAATGCTACCCTCCAGTCCTTGGGGAGGGCAATTGTGTAAAATAGGAAATCCCTTTTCAGAAAATACTGTCCTAGACTTCCCCAGACATCTCACCCCTCACCTCTCTGTGATCCTTTTTGGGGTAAGCCTGTCCTTTCAGGGGACACCCCAATGTCCTCCCCTCCAACCCCTGTGCTTCCCAGTCCTCATGAGTGTTCCGTCAGTCCTTGCTGCAGTGTCAGCCCAAGCTGACCCTTGAACCACTGTGTGCCCATTTCCTAGGGAAGGGGAGGGAGAAGAAACAGAATATTTATTACAAAGTTAGAAATATATTTATTCTCTTAGGAATCTCATTTGCGTATGATATGCAAATGAGATGCAAAGGCCCAACCTCCTCCCATCTCATTTGCATAACTGCATCCACTATGCACCCATCTTTATACTCCTCTTTTCCCTTTAGTTGGTGTTCTTTTTATTCCTCAGTTCAGCTCTCCCATACCTCACCCTCACCCTCAGCCCAGGAGACTGGGAATGGGAGGAATATGGGCCATGACCATGGTGCCCTCTGCTAGTTCCCACGTCACCTGGGGAACTGAGGGTAGAGGCGTGGAAGGCTCTGATTTCCTGTGTTGATGCTGTTCTGGCACCTTGACCTCTACTGATGGTGGAGTGGGGTGAGGGAGGGCCCCTTCTCTCCTGTCTGTCCCTCTCTGAACAATGTCCCCCCTACCCCACCTGAGTCCCAGGACTGGGGGGCTGGGTTCCCCCGCTCAGCTCTCGATCCTCCTCATTGTGGCTGCCTGTATTTGAGGGGTCTCAGGATAATGAGGGCTCTCCCCCCACTGTCCTCACAGTCCAGCCCAGTTGCCTTCCCTTGTCCCCACCCTCAGCCCTCCAGTTCCTGAGCTTTCTGTCCAGCTGGTTTTTTCTTTTCCTTTGATTAAATGTGAAAGCAAAGGCTTCTGGGTTGTTTGTCTTTGACTGGGTTTGACTGGATGAATTTGGGAAAGGGTGAGGGTGGGGAGCAAAGTCCACATGATTCTGGAGTGGAAGTTGGGGTGACAGGCCTTGTGCTCTGTGATGTCTCCCCCAGCTTCCCATCCTGCTCCTCCACACTCTGCATCCCCAGAAGATGCTCTTTCCAAATGCTGGTAGCCAGTTTCTGAATATTCACAGGAGCCAAGGAACTCAGCAGCGCTGTGGCTGATAGACTCAGCTCCGCTGGAAACGTCGTATGGCCTCCAGCGATGCCTCACTTCTCTGGGCCTCAGAAGCCTTCTCTCTAAACGTGTCATGGCCTCTCCCAGTGCCTATGCTGTTTCTAGGTTCTCAAGAGCAGTGGCCACACAGAATGGCTCAAATGTCACCACAAGTCACCATGGTTACATGTGTTTGTGTGACAAATCCTTCAAGGTTAAGGGATCAGCCTTTCTTCCCACCTTGAGCTCATCAGGGTACCTGAGTGCTGCTCCTTCGGCATCACTGAGCTTCTCAGAGGGGGCTTTGACTGTCCCTTTCTCCCTGTGGTGACCAAATGTGGCGCTGGCTGCCTTCCTTCAAGCATCCTTTCCCACAGGGATGAACTTGGAACCAACGTGACTGGCGATTTGCAGATTTACCTGATCCACTTAATAGCTATGATGAGCATTTAGAATTGAATATTAAATGCCCCAATTCTGAAATGTCCCTGACTAGCCAGCACATAGAATGGTTTCCAAGTCAACTTTTTCTCCTTGGGGTTCCCTGCCTCCCACCAGGTTGTCTCGTTTCTGGACAGGTTTCTTCCTGTCTGCTGGCGCACCCCTGGAAATTTGGTATTTCTCTACTTGCAAACTAGAACTCTGCACTTGTATTTCTGTTCTAATCCAGTGGCTCTCAACCCTGGCTTCACTTTCAGAATCACCTAGTGGATTAAAGAAATATACAATTGTCTGGACCTGACTCCAGATCAATGAAATCTGAAGTTCTGGAAAGCTAAGTGCTGAATGAGAACATCTCAGCCACCTGGCACCTTTATTATTCATTTCTTCCTCGTATCATCTTGATGGGGGCTGGGTGGCAGTCCTAGCAGTCACCCAGGGGTCCATCCTCTTTTCATCGGGTGACACCATGGTCTTCAATGAGTGGATTCCACAGGTGTCATGCGAGAGAAAAAGCGTGTAGGAAATGGCTCAGGGATTTTCTGGCTCGGCCTGTCTGCCTATAGCTGTTGACCAGACCTAGTCACGTGATCATGTGTTTCCTCAAGGGATCCTGGGAAATGTAGTCTCACTCAGTGCTCAGGGAGAGGGACCCGGATCTGGCCCTTCTCTGCCAGGCTAGGGGTGGAAGCTGGGAAGGTATGTTCTCAAGGCTCTCCAGGTGATTCTAACATTTAACCAAGTCTGCCAATTGCTGCTCGTCTATTTTGGCTATACCCTCAGGGTGGGGACATTTTCCTTTTAGCCCCACATTAGCAGCAGGATATTTTCTTAAATAAAGATAGTTGACTGGGGCCTCCCCGGTGGCGCAGCGGTTGAGCGCTGCGCTGTGGAGCTGTCGGCAACAGCGACACGAGTTCGACGCCCGGCCGGGGAGGGTCCCACGTGGTGCGGCAGGCCTCTCCTGCCTCGCCCCCTGCTCCCCTCAGCAGTGTACCTCTGATCTGCCTGCTCTGCTCCCCACTCTGTCTCTGGTGAGCCCTCTCGCCGCCCCACGCCTCTGGCCTGTACCCCAGCTTGTATGTATAAAAAAAAAAAAAAGGCCCTAATCTGTAGTATCTTGGTGTGCTGAACATGAATATAACCCTGAAAATTAAAAAAAAAAAAAAAAAAAAAAGATAGTTGACTTCCTAAAAAGAATTCTGCTCTTAGTTTTGTTTTTAAATCCCTTTTCCCTCAGCACAGAAGGCTGTGGCTGCTAGGGCAGAATGGATGCTAAAGATGTCGCAGCTGGGAAAAATGCTCAGCTAGGTGAACTTTTTGTCCAGTGCCACCCAGGAAGCCCTAGGCAGAGTTGGACCAGAGCCTTGGACTCCTGCCCCCACCCCCCAAAAAAAAAGATAGGGGGGATTGGCTAGAAATAGGGTGGGGTTCCTTTGGGGAGAAAGGTGGTGTGGAGGAGGAACATGAGGAGAAGAGGGGAACAGGATAAGAAAGGGACCTTGAGGGGGAGTGTGGGCTACCTTGCCACCCCAGGTTTCCGCTCTTTAAGAGCGCCAGGCCCTGCCAATGTGAGGGCAGCACCTGTCTCCCCACAAAGGAACGGGATGGTTTCTTACACAGGTGCCCCTCATTTTGTTAAGTATTTTGCACTGGGGTTGCTCTTGAGAACAGGATCTTTTTTCCCTGTTGAATTTTCTAACAAATCAGTTCCTTGCAGAGTTATGGCGTAGATAGAGCCTTAAGTATTGTCTCAAAAACCATTTTCTGAACACCTTTGAATAAGAATTAGTCCCTGCACCCAGAGGCCCTGGTCAAATGGGGCAGATAAGAGGCAGTCCCAGCCAGCACCAGGACACAGAGAAGCGACTCCCGCCCTACCTGTGGGGCATCAAAAAGCACTTCCAAGTGGCGCTGATGGAGCGAATGCTGGAAATAAGGTAACATTTGCTGTGGGAGTGAGCGAGTGCTTGTGCACATTGGAAACGAGTTGCCATTTTGCTATTTGGTTGAACTTCTTAGTTTACTACACAATTCCAGATGAATGTGTGTGCCCAGGTGTGGGGCAAGGGTGGATAATAGATGGAGTTAATAATAGATGGAGTTGCTTTAAAACACGTAAACTCCTAGCTACACCCCCACAGCTGCAATGGTTCCCATCAGCTAGAGGGATATTTCAATGTCCGTGATAGTTATGAAGTAACAGATTGATAGACATTTTCAGGACTATTGTCGTGAGTGAATCAGCAAATTATTTTATGCAAACCACGTGATCATGAGTTTCAAGGAGGAAAAATATTGAAAGTGAGACTGAGCCTGAGGGATTTGCTATGGTGAGTGGCCAGGAGATGGGGTTGATGGTTGGAGAAATTAGCTGTGTCACTTGCCCAAAGACATTGCCCAGGTGGCAGGAATCCAACTCTTGGAGAGCAGCCAAATGCCCTGGAAAAAGACCCCCCTGGAGCTTCAGTGCACTGTTGGTAGGGGGTAGGGAGGCAGAGGTGTGAGCCTGGCCTGCACAGGGCATCTAGGGGTGGTTCATATTTGGGTTCTCATTTCACTTTTGCAAGTCTGGGTGCAGTGTCAATTGGTGGTAATTTCACAAATTAAAGTGAAGCAGATTTTCCCATCTCAGCAGTTCCCCATAATTTGCCCTTATAATGGGTGGTAGCTGTGCCTACGTGTTGGTCTGTGGACCATTTTGTCAATGGCAATAGGAGATTAGGAGAAATGCATAAAAGTTTGCCAGATAGCTGAGTGCATTTAATTGTAATGATGATCCCTGATTCTCTTGTGGTGATTGTGGGTGTTTTTCCATGACATGCTGACATATGAAATACTCTGTTTTGTCTCTAACCTGAATTAAATCTTTCCCTGAGTTCCAGATCATTAGAGTGGAAAGAAATAGAATCTCAATTCCAATTTGGGGGCTTCTTCCTTTACACAAAAATCTAAAGGATTAACATGGTGCTTGGAAAATGGGAAGCAAGGCTCTAGCTCAGGGAGTGGTGTGCAAGATGCCTTGTGCCTTTAAACAATGAGATCCAATGAGAAACAATTTTTACATTGCTGGGCTTGGAAAGGGAACTCTTAAAGGGAACACAAAACAATCCTCAAACCTTGGTGAGTGGACAGGAAAGGTGGTATTGCCCTAAGGCAAATGCTGATATTAGCATCACACTTGGAGAGTGGCAGTGGGTAGGGGGAGTGAGGAGGAATAGGGCACCCTGAGATTCTGGTACACTAAGGCCCTGGGAAGGGACTGAACTGCTTCAAAATTGGTATCACATCCTGGATCCTGGCAGGAGCCGATACCAGTCCTCTCTGGAGGAAGGTATCCTTAACTTTGGCTCTCACATTTTCCGTAGATTCAGCCAAACAGGAGCCTAAAATGTGAAATCACAATATACGAAGAATCAAATGGCCCTGAGCAATAGTCATCAGAAAGAACAACCTATTTTTATCTCTAAGGACTTTTGATAGTAGGCACAAGGTGTGAACTAATTATGTACACGTAAAATGTTTAATGAAATAAAATAATGCATTACCAAAAATTAACAAATAATGAGACACTAGAATGACCTATCAGGTTTGAAAGGGAATCATCCAGAACATTTTTGGGGACTCTGGGGCCAGCTGGCATTTTCTGGTGTCTGTGCTTCATTAGATGGGCTCCCCCATGCAGTCCTCTAGGTGCCAAGTGGCTTTTCCTGCCACGCAGAGGCTGCAAGGTGCTCTGAGAAAGCACCTGAAACCCTGCTGGGCGTGGAACTGCTCTGCTATGTGAACAAGTGTCAGTGACTCAAAAACGCGCCCCCCCCCCCAAGACCTGGTATGTCCACATCTGCATATTCTTTTTTTTTTTATAAAGATTTATTTATTTAGGCATACATGCCTGGGCACAGGTCAGAGGCGTGGGGCGGCGAGAGGGTTCCCCAGAGATGGAGTGGGGAGCAGAACAGGCAGATTGACAGAAATACACTGCTGAGGTGAGGCAGGAGAGGTCTGCTGCGCCATGTGGGAAGCTCCCTGGCCGGGGATCGAACTGCCTATAGCTTCAAAGTGCTGAGACTTAATCCCTTGTGCCACCAGGGAGGCCCAGAGAAACACATTTAATATCTATTGAGAGGGAACTGAAATAAGTTGAAAAACACTGTAAGATGAAATATTATGTAGCTGATAAACATTTTATTTACAGAAGGCTGGTAAAAACATTATGTAAAAACACGAATGCTTATGATACAATAATTAGGTAGAAAAGTAAGATATGAAGTTACATATACAAAATAATTGTAAGGTGATGCTGAGGAAAAAAGACTACAATGAAATGTAATAATGATTGTCTTTGCTTATTGATGAGATTATAGGTGTTTTCTTTTCCCTTCCCCCATCATTCTAAGGTTTGGACTGTAAAAATATTATAAAAGGATTGTAGAAAAAAATTGTAGTTCTGTTACTCTCCCCCTCACTCCCATCCTGAAGGCCAAGCTCAGGGTCACCTTCAGGTTCTCCTTTGTTCCTGTCCTGTCCCCCCTCCTCCCTTTTAGGTACCCACTTTTACTCATTCTAGTTGCCAGAACCCACAGGCAATTAACCCTTTCCCAACAAGGAAGGAGCCAAGTTCTCCATCCTCCTTCTGCCTGGCGTGCTTGGCCGGGTGGGGGTGTCAGAGAGGCAAGGCGCCCTCCAGGCCCGGGCTCACCCAGTCTGGTATGCACTTGACCTCAGGTGAGCACAGGAAGGCCCTAGCTGGGTCATGGGCACGCCTGGGGGGCAGGGGAGAACCCCTACACACCACATACAGACTCTGAGCTGGAGGGACCTGAGAGCCCACAGGCCCATTGGTCCTTAGCCTCGAGTTTTACAATCAACAGGGACTTGTTAGAAATGCAGAGTCCTGGGCCCAGCCCCAGAGATGGTTTTGGCAGGTCTTGGTGGGGCCCAAGAACCACATTTTTAACGAGCTTCCCAAAGGAATGGGAGGTGGGTACTTCCCAGCCCGCTTTGAGAAGTCAGAACCCCACTAACCCAGCAGGCTCCCTCCTCATCAGCTTATGGAGTGAGTTTGAGATGAGGAGGAGAAGGTGAGGTCTGGAAGGGGGGGAGGAGGGGCCTTTGTGGGCACCGGGGCTCAAGGGCATTCCTGTAGCAGGTGCAAATTCCTACCAGATCCCCTGAGCCCTGCCTGGCGTAAGTGGGGTCCACAGGCTGCACACAGTGCTCAGGGAAGTGAACATATTGGAGAGTCTCAGTCTCCCCCTGAAACTGTGAGGCCCCCACTCCAGACTCGGGGCTCACAAAGGCTTCCAGGTCAGATGGCCTGCAGGAGGAGATGGGGGAAGAAGGGGAGAGCCCAGAGTCTGGGGGGCGGCCTCAAGCTGTTGCAGAAAGCTTACTGGAACACAGCGAATCCAGCCACTCAGATTCACAGCGGCCTGGAGGGTGCGGTGTGGCTAGACCGGGATGAAGATCATGTCCCTCTCGTCCCCCTTGGGGTTTTGCAAAGATGCCTCATCTTCCTTCGAAGCCTGTAACGACAACA
Source organism: Scalopus aquaticus (assembly GCA_004024925.1). Taxonomy (NCBI): domain Eukaryota; kingdom Metazoa; phylum Chordata; class Mammalia; order Eulipotyphla; family Talpidae; genus Scalopus; species Scalopus aquaticus. Next base: position 45,741 of record PVIJ01000642.1, read on the forward strand.
AGGGGAGGTGCTGAACAGCAGAGCCAGCTTGAGTTGGGGGGTGTCTCTGGGTAGCTGCTGGGTCCACCCCACCCTTTCCCACAGCCCCTCTGTCCTTCCTAGGGCCCAGGACTAGCAACTCTCCCCCAGAACTCCAGGCTTGAGGCATGCCCTCTCCCCACCCCCCACCCCTCCACCTCCTCTCCCATCCCCTGGGAAGCATCCTCAGGGCCTCAGGCCCGGTTTTGGCTGCAGATGTGGGACTCATGCCAGCCCAGAGTGCATTAAGCTGTGACTCCCAACCAGCCATTCAAGAATTTTCTGCATCAGGAAAAAGAGGATACGAGGTCAAGAGTCCTGCCTCCGGGGCGAAATGGCCTGAGCTGTGGTTGATGGGGTAAGTGGGTGGATGCTGAGAGGAGACGCCCCCCCACTTCCCGGAATTGTCATGGTGGAGCCAGACTAGGTGGCCGCAGGGCCCCAGGGCCCTCTGTCCACACCTGGTCGAGGCATTGGATCTCCATGTAGGGGCAGGGGGGTGCTTGGGGCTGGTGCCAGGCTCAGTGGGTCCGGAGAGGTAGATCACAGCGTACTCTGGGACCCAGCTGTCCCCCAGCATCTGAAATGCAGACTGTCAGAACAGCCTGTTCTTGGCAGCAGGGACAGTGGGCGAGCCCGGAGCAGGAGGGACCTGCGGGTGGGGGTGGGGGGGCAGGAACGGAAGGAAGTGGGATTGGGGTAAAGGGAAGAACAGGATTCCAGAGTCAGAGGTCTGAGGTCCATCGTCCTTTGTCTTACTGGACCTTGGCCAAGTCACCTGGCGCCTCCCAGGCTCAGGCTCCTCAGCTGTAAGATGGAGCTAAGAATGTTTCCCTTTGTGTGATAACAAATATTCGTGACAATGTTTTATTACTCACCAATAGGGAGCTGCTGGGAATGATTTTGTTCTCTTTACTATTATTATTTCTAACCTTTAGGCAGGAAGAAAGAGCAGGCTTCAGTTTCTTTGTAAAAGGCCAGAGTGAGCAAAGTTAACAGAGTAACAAATAGTGCAGGAAAAAATCTTAAGAGACCATCAGACTGAGCCAGGCCTCCTTAATCCGGTGAGAAACCAAGGCCAGAGAAGAGAAGTGAGGAGTCCAGGGAGAGTGGAGAAGCCCAGCTCCTCCCCCGGGCCTTGCTGCCCCCACAGGTCCTCAGTCAGACTCCCCCTCACCCCTCTCCTGTTCCCTTGTCCCGAGGGTGGGCAGATCAGAAGTTGGAGGGCGAGGTCCCCAGCAAGTCTCCCAAGGACACAGCTGCCCTGAGGCCTTGACCTGCCAGGTACTGAAAAAAAAAAAAATAGCAGCCTCCATTTTCTTGATAGTTCAGGGTGTCTTATCCACCTGTTCTAAGCACGGGCAGTGAGACAGGAGAGCTAAGGCTCCTGGAGGTGAGGAGACTTTCGGGAAGTCACACAGCTGGCTCCTGGCTGAGCTGGGACTTGTACTTTTGACTCTTTGACCTCAGACCCAGCATCTCCCTACACCTTCGCGCGTCCTGGAAGGGCTTCAGCTGTCTGCATCTGTGTGCACCAACATCCCAGGGCAGCACAGGGGCAGAGTGGGTGTTTGAGCCAGCTTTAGTGTCCTCTTCACCTTAAGGAATGTCAGACTCAGAGGAGATGCCTCAGGTGAGATGTGTGTGGGAGGAAATGAGGGCACAAGGGAATATGGGAAGAGGAGATGTCGCGAGTGTTGTCACCCAGGCCAGGCCTGGGTCTTTCTCCTGGGTCTGTGGGAGAGTCTTGACTCAACTCCATAAACACCTTGTTCTTCCTGGTAGTAGGGTGGGAGAAGATGGGGTCTTGCAGACAGCCCCCAGCCCTCAGTTTCCCCAGTTCTGAATCTTTCAGGCCAGGTTGCTCAGGGCAATTTCTTATCCTCTCGGAGCCTGTTTCTTATTCTGTAAGAAGAGGCAGGAATAACCCACATCCTGCAGGGGCTACCCTGATCCAGTGACCGACAGAGAGCAGATGGTGGGTGTTCCAGAAAAGAGTATGATAGTGTCCCCCTTTTCTGGGGCTGGGGAATATGTCCCAAGAACTCTAATGGGAGGCTCCCTGGTGGCGCAGGGGTTAAAGACATAGCGCTATTATGGGCCTCCCTGGCGATGCCCAGCCTGGGAGATTCCCACATGGCGCAGCAGACCTCTCCTGCCTCACCCTGCTGCTCCCCTCAGCAGTGTGTTTCCGTAGATCTGCCTGTTCTGCTCCCCACTGTGTGTCTGTGAATCCTCTCACACACACCCCCTCCCCCCCACCTCTGGCCTGCACTCCAGTTCTTGTATGCATAAATAAATAAAAATAAATCTTAAAAAGGAAAAAAAAAAAAAGAGATGAACCGGGACAGGCCCTCTGGGTGCAGCAGAAGCCTCCTTCCACCCCCACCCCCCCTTCTGGACTCTGACCCCAGAAGCCAGCAGGCACAGCAGAAGGCCGGGCTCTGAAGGCAGACATGGCAGCTCCCCTAACACCCCGGTGACCTTTTCCTCACTGCTGTCTCCCACCTTTGGCCTTGCTGAGCTTCCTGAGACAACAACAGCTGCTTCCTCGTGGAAGGCCCAGTACACCATTCCCACCCGGGCCCTCCCTAGGGGTCTCAGGTCAGAGTGTTTTGTCCTCACTGGCGCCAGGAAAGGTGATGGTATTCCCCCCTTTCCTGTCCCACATTTAAGGGAACCAGAATGGAGTCATCGCTGAAAATGGCTGAGGCTGAGGGAGGGTCGGGTAAGGCAGGTGGGGTTTCTGTTTCCTGCACTGGATTCTGCAACCCTCTGGGGAGTGTGAGCGGGAAGGGCCTTGTCCATCTGCAGGCGCAGGGGAGGGCTCTGTTGTCGGGGCAGACTCCAGCGTGCACCCTGAGGGCTGGGGGGCTGGTTTCAGGGGCCGCACAGATCCCCCAGAGGTGGGAGGCCAGTCCTGTCTCAAGGTCACCATGGAGATGGATCAGGCGGGGGCCCAGCTCCACAGGGATCCAAGCGTGGGTGTCCCCCCACCCCACCTCCCTTCTTACCACGTGTGAGGGTTGAACCTTCTGGTTCTGTGTCTCCTCGGCCAGTTGAGCTGAAAGAGACCAGCAGAGTCACCTTAAAGGGGTGGGGGGGCGGGGGGGGGGTTAGCCAGGAGCGGCTCGAAGCTGTTCCCAGAGGTGCTGGCCCCCTTGCACCTAGGAGCAGGGCTTCCCAGAGGGAACTGGCCGGCAGGTTGGGCAGCAAAGCCCCGTGTAGCTCAGCCCTTGGCAATGACACAGTCTTCTGAGGTCAGTACATGGAAATCCCTTGTGTAGGCCAGAAACCAGCTGGGGAAACAATTCTGTGTGCTAATATCATTGCTTCTGAAGACTTGATATGCCATAAGTACTCCAGGAAATTGTGTTAAAATGCAGATTTTATCAGTAAGTTCAGCTGGGGCCCAAGAATCCTGGGGATTGCTGGTGCTGCTAGCTGGGGACCACAGCTTGACAGGTGAGATGCTGAGAGGCTCTCAGGTTGTGACCAGGCATGTGTGCTCCTCCCGCTCTCCTGAGGGGCTCTGGGGACACAGGCAAAGCGGTGTTGTCCCCTGCCACAGCTGTGCTGGTTTGCAAAGCGCGACTCCCTGGTGCTACCACCTCCGAGCTGTGCAAACACGGGCAAGCTGCTTAATCACACTGAGTTTCTTCTTCTGGAAAATGGGGGTACTTGTAATAAGTAGTTGCTAATTCCACAGTTTTAAGGAGATGAAAGGAGATAAAAGCAACATAAGCCTGGACTGTGGCATTACTGTTATTTCAGCTAAGCCTCTCCACCTGCACTTTCCAGCATCGAAGCCACAAGCTATGCAGGGCCACTGAGCCACAGAAATGTGGCTACTCTGAATTACACCAGGTCTTGAAGACTCAATATGAAAAAATAAATGTAGATTATGTATTATTAGTGTTTTTATATTGATTCTACGTAGAAATGATAATGTTTCAGGTATATTGTGATAAGGTATATTATTAGAATTAACTTCACTTGTTTTTTTCCCATGGGACTACCGGAGAAATTCAAATGGCACATTTGGCTTGTATTCTATTTCTGTTGGGCATATTTCTGAGGAAACTGAGGCTCAGGGAAGTTAGGTGACTTGGCCAAGGTCACACAGCTCAAAAGCGGCAGAGCTGGGATTTGAACCCACGCCTTGAAAGGGGTTGAGCACCTCTAGAGATCCAGTGGCAAATGGGGGGCCATCAAGTTCATCCTTCTCCAGCTCAAATACTCTTCCTGTGGCAAAAAACTGCCCGGGCCATGGCAAAAAAAGAAACTAGTGAAGTTAATTGTAATAATATACCTTATCACAATATACCTGAAACATTAACATTTCAATGTAGAATTAATATAAAACACCCCCAAATCAGCCCTCAGAAAGGCAGCTGGCCCTGCAGAGAGTGGCCAGGACTCCTCTGGGGTGGGGAGGGGGGCGGGTGACTGATGAGGGCCGGCAGATGTGGGTGAGATGGAGGTCCCTATTTTTCCGCGCCCCCATTTGAATTACTTCTTCCTCATGTTGACCTCCTGTGGCTCCCTCAGCAGGGAGAAGCAGACTCTTGATACCCCAGCTCAGAGAGACCCACAGAGTGTCCCTGGGGCCCAGGTAGGGGTGGGAACGGCGGGTCTCGCTGGCTGAGAGCGCCCTCCCTGGGCTGCCTTCGCTCACCTTCCTTCCTCCCCCGGAGCAAGCAGCGGCCGAAGGCGGCCAGGCCTGCCGTCAGCAGCAGGGCCAGCAGGACCAGGACCGGGGCCAAGATGCGGACCATCGGGATGCCCACCCTGCGGGCGAGACGGGAGCCAGGGCCGTCACCGGAGGTCAGCAGCACGGCAGGAGGCCACGGCAAGAGGAAGGAGTGTTACGTTTTGTTTGCTCAAAGGCACCTTGTAGCTTAGTGATGACCTGAAAGGGGATCTCGGCCCCTTGGGGCTCACCTGGACTTGGAGCTGCTGCTGCCGGGGACCTGGCTGGTGTCCTCTGCTGCGGTGGAGTCCAGCTGCGTGGACAGGCGGGAGGCCCCTGCAGGGGGAGAGGTCCCTGCGTGAGGAGCGGTCCCCGCATGCGGAGAGGTTCCTGTGTGCCGGGAGGTCCCTCGGTGGTCACGCAGCGGGGGCCCTGTGAACGGAGAGGCCTTGGCCCGCGTCTTCCCCTGCTTGGCTGCGATGGCTGTCGGGTGGAGACGAGGAGGGGCTACAAGTCCAAAAGCAATGCCTCAGCGCCTTCCCTGACCCTGCAGGCGCAGCCGCCCCAGACCTCTGACCTTTGGTCCGAGCCCTGTCTGCTCAGGGTCAATATCTCAGAACTTGCCCAGCTAAAGGGCACTCAAGGGGTCAAACAGATGCCTAGATGAAGTCACTTTGGGCCAGCAGGCCACCTCTCAGGCCTGGCCCTGCCTTTGGATACCGGAAGCCTGTTTTCTCTGCCTGCAGTGCAGTCCTGCCTTTGCCCCCACCTCTGTGGGCCATTCCAGGGACCACTCGGTACTGCCTTCCTGCCCTCCCCCTAAAGTCCAGGCCTATGTCACCTTTGTCCTTACCAGAAAGTCCTTACCACAGGCCCAGCCCACCATTCATGCCTCAGCGAGGCCTTGACCTTCAGTAGTCACAGGTGTGGCAGGGCAGGGTGGAAGGACTGGGCCGGGGGTCGGGCCTGAGGCCCAGACTCTCCTACTCACCCCGCAGACCCGGGTGGAGCAGACTCAGCACAAGCTTGGCTGTGGCTACTGCCTGGCTCTGCTGCATCCTGGGTGACCTTGAGTGGGACCTAACGCCACTGAGCCTCTGATTTCTAACAGTCTGGCTCTCAGGCCGAAGGGGTCGTGAAGCACAGTGACCAGCACCAGGCAAGGCACTCGCTGGACCTTTCTCTAAGAAGGAGTGGGAGGAGGAGAAAAGCCATTCACTCACTCAATTCTGGGGGCTGAGTTTGCCAAGCTTTTGCCTTGGGCTGGAGGGTCCTTGTAGTAGGAGGCTGGAAGGAGGGAATAGGGGAGGGAGAACAGCAGGGACCTAGAGGAAAGGGAGAGGCTGGTCTCAGAGGAGGCCAGGATCTGCGAGGCCTTGACCTTCAGTAGTCACAGGTGCGGCAGGGCAGGGTGGAAGGACGGGGCCGGGGGTCGGGCCTGAGGCCCAGACTCTCCTGCTCACCCCGCAGACCCGGGTGGAGCAGACTCAGCACAAGCTTGGCTGTGGCTACTGCCTGGCTCTGCCGCATCCTGGGTGACCTTGAGTGGGACCTAACGCCACTGAGCCTCTGATTTCTAACAGTCTGGCTCTCAGGCCGAAGGGGTCGTGAAGCACAGTGGCCAGCACCAGGCAAGGCACTCGCTGGACCTTTCTCTAAGAAGGAGTGGGAGGAGGAGAAAAGCCATTCACTCACTCAATCCTGGGGGCTGAGTTTGCCAAGCTTTTGCCTTGGGCTGGAGGCTCCTTGTAGTAGGAGGCTGGAAGGAGGGAATAGGGGAGGGAGAACAGCAGGGACCTAGAGGAGAGGGAGAGGCTGGTCTCAGAGGAGGCCAGGATCTGCTCACAGCCAGATTTCCTGCCTCGGGAGCACCAGTGGCTGAAGAGGGAGCACCCCCCACCTCAGTTCAGAGCTCACTGTCTTCTCCCCTCAGCCATCCATGCTGGATGGAAGATTCCAGCTGATAACTGGTCTTCCCTTCCTGAAATCCCCTTGGCCTCCCACTTAGCTCAGGCCTTCAGTTTTCCTTTCGCTCAGCGGCACAGTGTGACTGGATCCCATTCCTCCAAATAGACTGGATCCCATTACTCCCTGCTTCCCAATGAGCAATGGCTCCTCGGTGCCTTAACCTGAAGTTCAAATTGTGGTGGGCTTTCCAGGCCTTTTAAACTTGGACTTCTACTAACCTTGGCAGCCTTACCTTTTCCCCATCTGGGGCACCAGCCACACAGAGTTGCTTTCTATTCCCAATCCAGCGAGCCTCCTGCCTGCCTCCTTTGACACGCTGGTCCTCCGCGTGCTATGCCTTTCCTTTCCAGCTTTCTGTGGTTCAGGGCTGGCTCAAAAGTCACTTCCTCCACAGCACCTTCCCTGGGAGGGGCAAGTCCCCCTGTCGTGTCCCCGCAGTGCCCTGGGCACAGACCGGCAGAGCTGTTTGCTGGGTGGGCCCCATCAAAGGCAAAATGCCTACCTTCTGCACCCACACAGTGGCAGCGATCTGGACTCCCCACAGCCCACCCATCAGCTCCCTCTTCTGACTTCGCCTTTTTCTCTCCAGTCTCTATTCTAATACTAGGTCAGTTTTTGCTGATTCTTTTGAGTCAACAATCAAATCTCCTGCACATAGAAAGTATTTATCTTTTCCTTTCCCATATTTATACTTCATCTTGTCCTATTTCTTCACCTGGGGCCTCCAGACAGTGATGATGAAGAGATGCAAGTGGGTACTCTTGTCTCATTCTGACTTTCTGGAAATTCTTTTAATGCTTTACCACCCTTAACGGTGGGCTGGCATGAAAGAACTGATCATTAGCTTTTCTGGAATTTTGTGAGCTAGTTGTTCAACTGTTGGTGGCTAGAATTGGCTGTGGCAGGGCCACCGATGCCACAGAGACTGGTGACACCACAGCTCCTCCGGGCAGCTGTGCCCAACCCGCCCTGGTCATCAGTCTTTATTTTTAACACCCCAACAGCCCGCAGAGGGAGGTGTAGTCTGATACAGGAGGACACTATCCTGATGGATATGCCAAACTTTACGATAGCTAATTATGCATTATTATAAATAAAGGTAAGAATCTAATAGGAGTGCCTGAAACCTAGGTTAAAATCGATCACCACTAGGTAAAAATGAGGCCTGAATACTGATAAGAATCAGAAAGGTAGAAAATTTTGTAAATTATGGAGAACAGGTTCGATGTGTTTTGATGCAGCTGTTAATATTCAATGAGTTTACCTTTACTTCCTTAAATTAAAACAAGGACCCGTGAATGATGCGATGTGGTGGCTGGTGGAGAAAGTTCGGGGGACGGGATGGGTCCCCGCCATGAAGCCAGGAGAGGCAAAGGGCAGACCATTGCCAGAAATGACTGCATTTTTGAATCCTGTCTCCCCACTTCCTGTTTCCGGACTTGGGTAAGCCAACTTGGCTCTCCGAGCCTCAGTCCCCATCTGTGAAATGGGTGCAAGACCATTCACCTCACTGAGGGGCAGGCCCTTGGGCCCTCTGGCTTCTTGCTCCTCCATGCAACAGGTCCAGGTGGGATTCTGGACACAAGGAGAGGTGCTTCTGCCCCAGTCCCTACTGTCCCCCAGCTCAACAAGCCGGAGGCTGGTTCCTGGCCACTGTCAGCATGGCCCTTGGTACTTCAAGTCTGGGGAGGGGGAACTAGGAGGAGAGAGCTGAGCCACAAGCAGCGCGAGCCCGTGTGTCTGTGAGGCCTTGTGGTGCATCCAGAAGCAGCGATGGGGGGGCCAAATCTAGAGAGACTTGGAGGCACCCGTGCCCCCGATGCTACTGAACACTGGACCTATGTCTGCTCCCTGGGTCCCCCAGGCACTCTGAGGGGTTGGCACGAGCACCATACCCCTTCATGACAGGGAAACTGCGTCCACGCTGACCACCTGCCCGCCCCTCGCCCCTCCTTCATCCCCGCCTCCCCTCCTGCCCCGCCCAGGGAAAGAGAGACATGTTTACCTGGGAAAACGGTCAGCTTGACCCGGGAAATCTTATCCAAGCCCAGCCTGCTGAGCCCGCACATGTAGACCCCGGCGTCCTGCAGGGTGAGTTTCTCCAGGGTCACTGTGAACTTGCGCTGGTAGGGGTCGTCCCGGATGGACACCCTGCCCACCGTATTCTGCCGGCCATTTTCCTCTGCGTAGATGATGTCCGAGCAGTAGGAGAGCATGAGCCCTTTCTCCCGACACCAGTACTTGGAGTACCGCTGCAGGTCCTCCCCGTAGGCGCACTGCAGCGACACAGTGTCACCCTCAAACCCGCTGATCTCCTTCGGGCCCACCAGGTCTCCATAACCTGAAACCACAGCAGGAGTGGAGGGCTGAACTCCCTGGATGCAAGTGCCTGGGTCGGAGAGAAGACTCCTTAATCACCCCCCTCTGGGGGTGGCCTTTGGGGTGGGGGAGAACAGAAAAAAAGAGTCGATACTCCACTCCCCTGCCCCCTGGATTCTTGGGACAGAGCTCTTGCTGTTTTCCTAACTTTGTGTACTGATGGGTGGTGGCGAGGAAGCCCTTGATTCAGACAACACAGTTTGAATCCCAGCACTGCCACTCAATAGCTGTGTGACCTTGGGGAAGTTGCTTGACCTCTCTGGGTTTGAGTTTGCTCATCTATAGATGACGATTATGTCTTATTTCATTGAATTAAGATGCTGCATTGATAGTAAAAGGTAATTAATATAAAGCAGATACTTCTTTATCCTGTGGGTTGTTGTGTGTGGTATAGCCGAGGCTCCTACCGAGAAATATTTGCTGAGTTTATGGCAACTGTACATGCCGTGTCTCATCTGCCTTCAGGCTTGGCCCAGAAGAGGGGAGTGAAGAGGAGAGAAAGTTCCTCTCACAGCCATAAAGGGTTGGATCCCACAATTCTGAGAGAAAATCTGACATTGGAGAAAAGCTTGCCCTTCTGAGGGCGGAGGAGGCAGAGGATGAGGGGGCGTATTGGCGGCTGGGAGAGCTTGCGGCAGCGGCAGGTGGAAGGGAAGTGTTGGTTCAGGAGATCCTGTCTGCAGACCCAAGGGGCAAACTCGCACGGGAGCCCCACTGCCCTCCCCAACACCCCCATCTCACCTGGGAGGACCAGGCAGCTGCACAGGAGGATGAGAGGTCGCATGATGGACCCTGGGCCGTGGGAGCACACGCTGCGAGCTGGGAGCTCTTCTTGGGCTGCTTGGGCTTTGACTTCCTCCAGAGGGGGACTCTGGACACGGAAGGGAGGGGAGGGGCTGTGGGCACTCTCGTGAGCTTCCAGCCCGGCAGGCGCCTCTGCCTGTTTCCCTTACTTAGCGTGGGCACACCAAGCCTAATCTGGTGCCCCTCCTAGGGGTCTTAACCATCTTCAGGGCATGTCCTCCAGGGGGTCTGTGGAATCCTGGGAGTCCATGAATTGGGATGAGAAAAAATTGCATTGACTTTCACTAGCCTTTTAGTAATATTGATCTTTCCCTTCCATCAGGAGTGCTGGGAGTGTGTGACTTTGTCACCAATAAAAATCAGACACTAGCCCTTCAAGTTGTCCCTGATAGCTGGAAAAACCGTCTACACTCCTCACTGCTTGGGAAACCATTAGTTATTAGACCCGCCACTAGACCTGGTTATTTAAAGTGTAATAAAGTAGCACATTTATGTTATACGGTTATAAATATTTTAATAACAATTCCAACATGATTAGTTTCCTTTTAAGCATATGTGTTTTTTTTTAAAGATTTATTTACTTATGCATACAAGCTGGGGTACAGGCCAGAGCCGTGGGGCGGCGAGAGGGCTCACCAGAGACAGACTGGGGAGCAGAACAGGCAGAGCGATGGAAACACACTGCTGAGGGGAGCAGCGGGCGAGGCAGGAGAGGTCCTCCGCACCATGTGGGAATCTCCCCGGCCGGGCGTCGAACTCACGTCGCAGCTGCCGACAGCTCCACAGCACAGTGCTTACCGCTGCGCCACCAGGGAGGCCCTAAGCGTGTGTATTTTATACATTTAAAAACTCATGATTCTGAGAGGAAGTCCATAGGCGTCACTAGGCAGCCACGTGGTCGGTGGTACCAAGGTCAGGGCCCTGCAGCCAGCGGTCGCTGCTCTCTCCCCCAACCGCCTCTGGAGGGCGCAGTACCGCCCTTGGCCACGGGGCGGCGGCGCAGGCGTGGGTGAGCGAAGCCGTAGGACTGAGCCCGGCCGCCAGGGGCGGTGCTGCGAGGCTGGTCTCGCATGTGCGTTGAATTGTCTTGGCAGTGAAAAAAGAGTTTTAGTGGTTCTCCACTATAGATTTGAATTCTCATTGAAAGAAACAAAACAAACACGCACGCTAGAGGGAGCCCTACCACACTGTTTCCCCCAAAGAGCTTTACCGTTGAATAGAAAAGCTCGTGCAAGTAGTAAGCAAAATTTAAGACGGAAATTAAAAAAGAACCAGAACATTTCCTGTAATTCCCCCTTTCCCCTAGGCAGATGTGTATTTTGACTTACATGCTTCCATATGTTCCAGTTGGAAGTTTTCCTATCTGGCAGGCTAATATTTGAAGCATTACCTTAGCGGTTCTGGGAGGGAGATGTATGCTTTTATGTGTGTGATTTTGGAAATGTGGGGAGGTGTTTGCTGTCTTTTTTTATTTGAGTAAACTGCTGGCATTTAATGGTGAACCCATGTTCACGTTTGTGCAAATCTTTTAAAAAGACTCCCACTATATGTACAGACTTCAAAAGAGAATCAATTTTTGCAATTTTAAAAACAGATTAAAATAATATCTATTCTAGCATTTGGTAGTACATCCCTGCCTTTTTCCCCCTTTTCCTGATCTGTTCACTTTTCTTCAATCCTAACATTTGTTACAGTGGGGAGAGGCCTCTGACACATCATTTTGCTTTCTAGCAAAATGCTTGTGGCTCTAGCAAAAAAACAATTTACAAATTGTTTTCCTTTTTATCTTTTTCTTCTAGTACAGCTCAGGCATTATATTGTGAATTTTAAAAATTATGTGTGAGAAGGTATTTTATCTGTGTAATTTCAGGAGAGTGAAGGAAGTGTTACCCCACTTTTTGTTTTTATGAAGAGGGTGTTGGATCCAATAATATCTATTATCCCAGCTCCCTTCATGAGGTCCTTGCCTGGACCCCTCCCCCCACCCCCAGTCCTACACTCAACTGCTAGACTTGAGGCTCCACAGAGACAGAGCTTCTGTAGCTGGAAGTAGAGCAAGAGTTGGGGAGAAGGGCCTAGAGTGAGGTGCTGGTGTGGGCCCTGCCCCTAGGGGGGCAACAGATAGAGCCCCCTGTGGGTTTGGGGAGCTGAGAGGAAAGGACATTGTGTCCTGCCTTCTCCTGGAGCACTGGGTGCTGCCCCCAGCATGGGTGGGAGAGCAGTGAGGCGAGAAGACTCCTGGGCCGCTGTGCTCACGCCAGCCTCGCCCCATCCTCACAACAGCGTGTCCCCAAGAGAGGCAGTGGCCGTGGCTTGGATGAGTGGATGGGGCACCAGATGCATGGAGGGGGGTGGTCACACTGGAGGCCACGGGGAGTCTGAGGGTCCAGCGGATGCTGGTGTGGACAGACGTGATGAAAACTGCCCTTACTTTTCTACATCCCTAAAGAAAGAAACTTCGGGATTTAGAACCACCTTCGGGAGAAGGGAGGAGCAGGGAGAGTCCCTGAAGAGACTGACTTTATTCCGAGTCAGCTGTGATAACCCAGATTGAAACTTAAGTGCCAGCTGTGGGTCAGCATTTAGAAAGACATGTGAGCTGGGCAGACCAAGTCTGGTCAAAAGGGGTCAAGTTGGAACAGTGCCCCTTAGTCACCCCCATCCAGTTCCTCTCTGGTTTGAACTCACTTCGATGAAGTCATTTCTGATCTAGCTTGGCCGGTTGTTCCTCTTGGGTCAGGGGTTCTCAGAATGAGCACATTTGGGGTCAGAGAGTATTCATTATGGGGCCTGTCTTGTGTGTTATAGGATGTTTAGCAGCAGTTCCAGCCTCAGATGCCACTAGTTCCTTTAGACATTGTCAAACGTCCCCCTGGGAGGCAAAATTACTGACTTGAGAACCACTGCCTTAGGTGACGGAAGCAACCATAAAAATAAGAGTGAGTTGTATTTACACAGGTGCAGTGATGAGGTTTGGGGTACAGGACAGCAGGCTTCCTGATACTGAACTCCGGAACTAGGCAGTCCTTCCGCAGTCACAGTGCTAGAACTGCATATAAACAGGCCTCTCCCCACCGTGGGGTTGGGCCTTCGCTGTCACACACAGGTGTGGCGTGGCAGCGGACAACACACCCAGTGTGCAGGTGAGCCAGTGCCCGAGAGAAAGAGAAGGAAAGGAGATTGAGGGACAGACATGAGCCTTGTATCAAATAAGTGGAGACATGAAGAGACCCAGAGAGTCATCCCAGAGGAGCTCTCTCCTCACAGAAGGGAGCATCGGGAGCAGGGCAGACCGGCGAGCCACATGGTAAAAGGAGCCTGAGTCTCTCTGGGTCACCACCTGGAAGAGAGCTGCCCCACCAGCCCCCCAACCTACAGCAGACTTGGTCCAAACAAGAGACAGATTTTTATGCCTATAGCCACTGACATTTGCTATTTGTTGCTGTGACCTAGTCTAAACCACAGCAGCACGTCCGTCCTCACACACAGTACACCCTCTGTCCCACCCACAGCTCCCCTAACCCCCGCTAGTTGCAGTCTCAATTCCTTAGTCTCCACTACTGGAACAAATCTGAAAACTCCCGTTGACAGTTTTAAGGATTTTTACTTCTAGGAATGACAGCAAAATGAAGGGAGAGGGCAGGAATGACAGAGCAATAAGGACATCCTCCCCTCAGAAGCTGGAGGAACTAGACATATATTAAAATCTTTTCCACGCTGAAAGCTAAATACAATGTGGTATCTTGGATTGCATCCCAGAACAGAGAATGGATATTGGTGGAATACTAGTAAAATACTAATCAAGTTTGGAGTTCAGTTAACAGCAATGTGCCAGTGTTAATTTCTTTACTGTGACACATGTCTATGTTACTCAAGATATGAACATTAGGGGGAAACAGGCAGGCTCAACGGAATTCAGGGACTTTTTGGGCTATCTTTGAAACTTTTGTAAATCTAAAATTATCCATAACACAAAGTTTATTAAAAAAAAAAAAAAAGGCAGTGAAGAGCTAACAAGATTCCGAGGGAATGCCGGCTGGGGTCTGCAGGTAGAAACCTGGAAAGTTGAGCTGAGCCTGTGAGGTGTTTTTGTCCTTGGGAATATCCACTGGTTCAGAAGCAGCAGCTAAGATGAGTTGGGGGTCTAGGACCCTCTGAGAGTGGAAAGTCTGGCATATGTTGTTTTGTCACCTTAGGCTAGGACCCCAAAGGGCTGTACTTTGGGGGAAGGGTGAACTGCATATAACCAGGCTACCATTGACTTTCACTCAAGTTCTTGTCTCTTAGATGTCCCAGGAAACTTCAAGCTTTGAATTTGAATTAAAAATGACCCTGGTTTGGGAGCATCCCCCTCACTACCCCAGAGGGCGCAGCTCCAGTTCCCTTAAAGAAAGTAATGAAAAATCCCTTCTGGAGGAAAACAGCATCAGCCTAAGCCTCAAATTATTTAAAAATCTTTTTTTTCAACTACAATCCAACATCCAAAGATACCCAGATGTACAAGGAGACAAGTGTCCATTAAGGAGCTGAGACCCCAGGAGCAGACCTGGGCCACTATACACTTTGAAAACTGCAGGGGCGGCTGTACCAAATACTCCTGCATTCAAGGAGCTGAAAGTCAACTTGAAATTTTTGGCAGGAAACCAGAAAGGGTAAAATGTGAGAAGGCAGATTTGAAAAAGAATGATGTAAAAATTTTAGAACTGAAAAAATGATACTTAAAGAATCCAGTGGATGAATTTCAAATTGATGAGACACAGTTGAAGAGGTCACAGCAAAGGGAAGCTGTACAGAGGAGACTGTAAGAACGAGGCACAAAAAACACAAAGGAATGCAAAGCAGAGCAAAGGGGAGGAAACAGTGGGGGAAAGTGAGAAGGGACTACCAACGTATCAGCTATCAGCGGCGGCCCAGAATGAAAGACATGAGGGTGTGACACAAGCAATAACCAAAGAAATAACTGCTGAAAATATTCCAAATATGAAGAAATACATAGTGTTTTAATAGATTTCTGTGTGCATGTTTATATGTTCAAGTCAATGGCCCAGGGTATGGCCCCCTCTTGCTGGGGTCCAAGGACGGAACAGTATGGACACATGGGGGTGACAAAAGGGGCACAGTGGGGCCTCCCTGGTGGCACAAGGGGTTAAGTCTCAGCACTATGAAGCTATCCACAGCCACTGCAGCACGAGTTCGATCCCCAGCCAGAGAGCTTCCCACATGGCACAGCAGACCTCTCCTGTCTCGCCAGCTGCTCCCCTCAGCAGTGTACTTCAGTCCATCTGCCTGTTCTGCTCCCCAACCTGTCTCTGGTGAATCCTTTCACCAACACCTCCCCCAATGCCCCCCACACCTCTGGCCTACACCTCAGCTCTTCTACGCAAAAAACCTCCAAACACCCAAAGATTATATAGCACATCTTCACGGCCTCAGGGTAGGAAAGTGTTCTTAAACAGGCCACAGAGAAGTTTATTAAATTAGACTACGTTAAAATTAAACATTGTCCATCTAAAGATGCCACGAAGGGTGGAAAGACACATCCAGAGTGGGAGAAATGTCAGCAACATGCACGGACACCGAGGGTGAGGCATACAGATATTGCTGCATGAAGCAGCTGGGCGCACAAACTAATGGGTGGTTCTTTAGATATGAACTTTAAAAACAGAATGAAATGGTCTTGTGTTGTGATAGCCTCCCCAGCTGGCAGTCAGGAAGCGGGAGGGATTGCTAGAGAAAGTCGGGAAGCGCTTATCTTTGCGAGGAACTATTGAGATCTTCGGGGTCTGGAGCTGGCAGGGTTTATTTCCTCTTGGGGTGACGGCTGCCCAGAGGGTCCCTTTCCATCCGTGAGCCCTTCTTTATGGGCTTCCCTGTGTGCGTCCTCAAGTCCACACTCTGAACCGTTACCCTTGGGGGGGAGGGGGAGGCAACAACAAATAGGCAAAGTTAGCGGAAACCAAAAAAGGAGTCTCAGCTCTCCCGTCCTCATTGAGATGCAAATGAGCTGAGCCCGCCCTTGCTGCACCCCTCTGACTCATGCTCTGTATGAGTGTCTGGGAGGGGGGCTGGTCCTCCCCTTGGAATTATTCCCTGTTTCCTTCGTGTCTGGGCTGAAAGCCAGACCAGACGGTGACGACTGTAGCTTGAAGCCAGTTCTCTCTGTCACCTCTTCATCCTTGACAGTCTGTTTTCTAGAGTAAGCTTCCAAAAAAAACGCTCCTCTCCCTGGGAAGGTGGGACTCATCTTTCCCTTCCATCTGCACCTGCCCAGGTCAGGGAGCCCCGGGGCGGGACGAGGTGGCCCTGCCCTGGGTTCCAGATATCTAGGCCAACTGTCCTCACCTCTGTCCTGGAGTGCAGGCTTCTCCCCAACATCATTCACCCCAACATCATCTCTCTCTGCTTACTTTTCCTCCACCCTGCCAGCCCAGACATCCCTGCACCAAGGGATGTGTACGTATAAAATGTTTAGTAATTATTGCTAAATGGTCTTCCAGAAAATTTGCACCAACTGACATTCCTTCCAACCGTGTAAACGTATATGCTGACAACACTGGATATGAACAAAGTCACACTTTTGTCTTAATAGGTGAAAAGGGACATTGTTTTTGTTTTTGTTTAGAATTCTTTTTTTTTAAGATTTATTTATGCATACAAGCTGGGGTACAGGCCAGAAGTGTGGGGCGGTGAGAGAGTTCACCAGAGACAGAGTGGGGAGCAGAACAGGCAGACTGATGGAAATACACTGCTGAGGGGAGCAGCCGGCGAGGCAGGAGAGGTCTGCCGCGCCATGTGGGAATCTCCCTGGCCGGGCGTCGAACTCTCATTGCTGCTGCAAATTGGCTGTTCTCTTCCACCATCTCTCTATTTTTTCATCTTTTCTTATTGATTTGTGTGCAATTAAATAATTTATTTATCATATTGCCTACAATATCAGATCATTCTGCGAATAACACTTTCGTGAAAGCATTTTACTTAGTCACATATGTCTATCCTTTAGGTTTGAATTTTGGATGGAGTTAGGTTTGAATTTTGCCTAGGAAGGCCTTCCTGCACGCCAAGATTATAAAAATAAATCCACCAGGAAAGTATTTTGGTATGAGGAGTGAGGTAGGGATGTAGCTTTCTTTTTTTTATTTTGGCGTAAAGAGTAGCTAGTTGTCCCCCGCCCATTATTTTTTTTGTGACTTCTTTCACCCCTTGTTTAAAACGCCATTTTTCTAAAAAGCTAAATTATATATGTGAGAACTACTTCTGTGCTTTTGATTCTGTTCTTTATCCAGAAGATGATGGCTTCTTCAGCAGTAAATTGTAAGGCACTGTTTTCATGCAGAAATCTTTCATATCTGACAGTGCCAGGGTCTCCTCATAGTTCCTCCTCCCCAGCCCCCAGATTCCTTAACTCTTCTCTTTCAGAAGTTTCCTGCTGAGTCTTCCTGGTGGCACAGGGGTTAGAGTCTCAGCGCCATCAAGCTATCTCCAGCCACTGCAGCATTATCTCCAGCCACTGCAGCATGAGTTCGATCCCAGCCAGGGAGCTGACCCACGTGGCGCAGCAGAACTCTCCTATCTTGCCTGCTGCTTCCCTCAGCAGTGCATTTTGTAGATCCAGCTGTTCTGCTCCCCACTCTCTCTCTGGTGAATTCTCTCACCCCTTGCACCTCTGGCCTGAATCTCAGCTCTTTTTGTGTAAATAAATAAGGTAAATCTTAAAAAAAAGAAGTTTCTTGCTATTTGCCAATGCTTATTTTTCCTAATTTTAGTAGCATTAATAAGCTCCCTCTGAAAATCTTTTCTATGTTTTAATTAGTATTGCATTGGGTTTGGATATTATTTTAGAGAAAATGGACAGATCTACAGTCTCAAACTGTCTTTTTCTCTGAGTTACAATTTATTGTAAATATCCTTCAGTGGCATTTTAAAGTCTCTTCCCCCCATATCAATAAGTTCATTCCAATTCAATTTATAATTTGGTATTTAATCTTATAGTTGCTATTTTAGCGTGGAAGTTTTTCTTTCATTTTGCTTTATAATTATTAATATTTATAGGAAAGTCATTGACTTTTCAATATCAATTATCTACTCTGCCACCTTATTTAATTTTCTCATCATTTCTGTTTCTATTTTTATTCAATTTCCTTGGGTTTCTAGTTATACCCCATATCATCTGTCGCCTGTGCTGCCTTCTTTCTTGTGTATTTGCCTATTATTTCTTTTTCTCATCTACTCCTTTTGACCATTTATCCTTCAAGTTTGATTATTTCATTCGTACACATTTAAAGTTGGTATGTCTTCTTTCTTAACTGATCCCTTATCATTATGAGGGATCCCCTTTATTTCAGGTAATATTCCTTGTTTTGAAGTCTACTTTGCCTGATGTTAATGGAATCACTTCAACTTTCTTTTTTTTTAATTGTTATTTTTATTTATGTCTTTTACATTACCATGTACTCCTCGTAGGTTTCCCACCACCAATTCACCTGTGTACCATCACCACAGTCCCCTGTGCTCCCCTCTCCCCCATTCTGAGCCCCAATCCTCCCCCCTCTCTTGCTGATTGTTGCTCTTGTATTTGGTTCCCTATATTCCTGTTACAAGTGAGACCATTTGATATTTTTCTTTTTCCTTTTGGCTTATTTTGCTGAGCATGATCCCTTCTAGTTCCATCCATGTTGCTGCGAATTGCATGTGTTTATCTTTTTTGAATGCTGAATAGTATTCCATTGTGTATATGTACCACATCTTCTTTATCCAGTCTTTTGTTTTTGGGCATCTGGGTTGTTTCCATACCTTTGCTATTGTAAATAGTGCTGCAATAAACATACGGGTGCATGTATCCTTTTGGATTAGTGTCTTTGTGTCCTTTAGGTAGATTCCCAAAAGTGGTATTGCTGGGTCGTATGGAAGCTCCACTTTTATCAGTTTGAGGAAATGCCACACGGCTTTCCATAGTGGTTGGACCAGTTTGCATTCCCACCAGCAGTGTAGAAGAGTTCCTTTTTCTCCACATCTTCACCAGCATTTGTTGTACTTCAACTTTCTTAATTAGTTATTCCATGGTTAATCTTTTTTCATTCATTTTCTTTATGTCTTTGGTATACGTGAGTTTCCTCTAGCTAGCATGTAGTTAAGCCTGACCTTTATTTTGAATCCATCTAACACTCTTTGTATTTTAGTTGGAGGATTTAGACCATTTACTTTTTATTGAGACAAATTTATTGAGAAATGATTTACATATCATAAAATTCATCCACTGAAGGGTACAATTCAGTGGTTTTTCAGCATGTTCACAAAGTCGTAAAACTGCCACCATAATGTAATTTTAAAACATTTTGATCATCTTAAAAAGCTATCTGATACCCAGCAGCCGTCTCACCAGCTCCATGCCCCCAGCCTTGGCAGCCTTGATCTCTCTGTTGCTACAGATTTGCCTATTTGGGATTTTTTACATGAACTGAACTATGCAGTGTACGATCTTTGGTGACTGGCTTCTTTTGCTGAGCCTGACGTTTTGAGGTTCTTCCTTGTGTGGCATCAATCATTACTTCATTTCTTTTTATCACTAAATAATGTTCTATGGGTGGCTATAGTCCTTTTTACTGATTTATTAATTGATGGACCTTTGAGTGTCTCCCGTTTGGTTATTGTAAATGATGCTGCTTGGACATTCTTGTACACATTCTTTGTCTTTTATTTATAAGATTTGTTTTTATTTATTTATGCAAACAAGAACTGGGTTGTAGGCCAGAGGTATGGGGGATGAGAGGATTCATGAGAGACAGAGTGGGGAGCAAAACAGGCAGATCAACTGAAGTATACTGCTGAGGGGAGCAGCGGGCGAGGCAGGAGAGGTCTGCTGTATCCCCCTTTTCATAGATTATCTTACATGGAGTTATATTAATAGATTCCCAAATATTAAACCACTTTTAAAATACACTCTATCAGAATGTATTATTCTCCTGGTATTCTGGCCAAATTTGTTAGTCTTTAGGATTTTTTTTCTTAAGTGAGACTGGTTTGTAGGGTTGGATTTCTGGTTGGCTTTTTGCTTCCTTTCACAGGTTTTAGTATGCTATGTTCACTTCATAAAAAGAATTTTAAAGTTCTCCTTTCATTACTACATTCTACAAGAATTAAAAAAGAGAGCTGTTCCTTCAATGTTCTGTAGAATTCTCCTGCAGAACTATCTGGGACTTTTTGAGGAACCTGGTCTTTGACAACTACTCTTGGAGTTGTTCTGTTAATATTTTCTTTTTCTTCTGGGATTATTTTAGCAATTTGTATCACAATAATAAACTGTTATGTCAAGGCCCCTCTGTGGAGTAACGACAGCAAAATCCTAACATCCATACAGTCTGTATTTTTGTGCTGTCTTCCTTCACTTAGGATGTTTCGACACCCACCCATGTTGTTATACAATGGGGACAATTTTTGAATAGTCATTTATCTCTTTTTACTAAAGAGTAATTTAACCACTGCACAGATGTGCCAGGTTTATTTATCCATTCACCTGTTGAGGGACTTCTGGATTGTTTCCTGGTTTGGCTTATTATGAATAAAGGTTCACTGAATATTCTTGTGCCTGTGCTGTAAACAGATAATTTCATTTTTCTTGGTGTTTAACTGGAAGTGCAATTGCTGGATCATGGGGACAGATGTGGGTTTAGCTTTTTCAGAAGCTGCCAAACAGGGCCTTCCTGGTGGCGCAACGGGTTAAGTGCAGTACTATGAAGCACTCCTGCCTCGCCGGCTGTTCCCCTCCGCAGTATACTTCAGTCTATTTGCCTGTTTTGCTCCCCACTCTGTCTCTGGTGAATCCTCTCACCACCCCACACCTCTGGCCTACACCCCAGGTTGTAGCATAAATAAATAAATCTAAAAAAAAAAAAAAAGGCTGCCAGACAGTTTTCCAAAGTGGTTGTACCATGTTATATTCCCACGGCAGTTGAGAGTTTCAGCTGCTCAGTGTCCCCACTGCCATGTGTTTCTCAGCCCCCTTGGCTTTCCTGCTAGAGCAAGCATGTGGACTCTTAATTGTGGCTTTAATTTGCATTTCCCTGAAGACAAAGGAGGCTGGATGGACACTTTCTCATATACTTATTGGTTATTTCTGTATCTCCTTTGTGAAGTGCATGTTCATGTCTTTCATCTTTTCAAGTTTTTTTTTGTTTTCTATGATTTGAGTTGCAGGAATTCTTTTTTTCTAGATACAAGTCCTGATCAGACATGTTAGGAGTATTGCCTCTCTGTCTGTGGCTTGCCTGTTTATTTTCCTCATAGTGTTTTTTTGATGACCAGAAGTTTAAATGTTTGATCATGTCTTTTTATAGTATTTTTTAGAGTCCATGTTTTCATGTCCTTTCTAAGGAATTTTTGATTCCCAAAAGATTGAGATATTCTCCTGTCATCTTCTAGAAGTTTTACCAATTTGGTTTATGTTTAGGTCTAGAGTCCCTCTTAAATTTTGTATGTAGAGAGAGGTAGAGACGTAGTGGTAAAGCCACCTCCTCACTCCCAGCCTAATCTGGTTGTTCCAGAACCACTTGTTGGTGCCCTTGTCAAAAATCATTTGACCCTGTCTCAGTTAGCTCTTCCTTTCTAACACTAAGCACCCCAGGTGAAAATGTGTCTCCTGAAGCCTCTCTCTACTGAAAATGAGGTCCTGAGACTGTTACATGGCAGGGAGAGGAGCACCCCAGAACGCCCAAACCTGCCCGCTCTAAATAGTTTCTGCTATCTGTCACAAGACAAAACATATAAGACCTTTAGTGGAAATCAACGTTAATACAATTAGTGTGCAATACAGAAAAGATGAAAAATATAGTTTCCAAATCAAACATCCAAAGTTACCCATCCCCTCATGGGTAAAAGTCCACCCAAATGGGATTGGCCCAAAGCAAGGCCAGAAAGCCTGCCACAAGTCTAAAGCACCTTCCAGTGGGGACCCAGAGAAAAGGGTCAGAAACAGTCAGACAAGTCTGGGAGGAAAAGAACAAAATCAAAATCAAGATAAAAGCTGCCACGGGTCTCCCTACCGGTCTCTCACCCATATCTGCTTCAACCAGTCCAGGCCAGTGCAACTTCTTCACATGTCTCTCTGCTCCCTGTGCCTCTTCTGGCCTCCATCCTGCTTCCTTCCTTCTCCAGTCTCCTCTCCAGCTTCTTTTCTCTCTTCAGCTCCACCCTCCCTTGGGTGGTGCAGGGAACCTGGAACTTCCCCTTTTCCTGGGGACCACCCTCTTACAAGACCAATTGCATCACATCACCTGTGGGCTTGTTAAAATAGAAAGGCAGGACCCACTCCACTCCAGCCCCACTGCTTCAGGTGAGTATAGGCACGCTGCATTTCAGAAGCACTGGTGTAGATAATTTTTGAAAAAAGGAGGGGAAATGTCATCACGACATATTCTGCCACTGACAGCCTCCCCAAGCACTGCGGGACGGAGGGGGTGGTGGTGGTTGAGATGGGGGGGGGCAGGGGCGGCTGTGGACCCATTTTCTCTCCCTAGACTTAACCTCTGGGTCGACCTCAAGGTAAGTACTGGGCGTTCTTCGCCACTGGGAGAGAGGAGAGGGAGCCTATTCCCCCACTCCTCATTCTCTAGTACCCACAATCACCTGCTCATTCACTGAACCCCTCCAGCCCGCTTCTTCACACACAACCTTCCACCCCTGAGCCTCGGTTTCCTCAGTGACAGAGCTAAGATAATAACAGTCTCTATTTCAGGGGCTGATGGGATGCGAAGTGATCGGACGGAGGCCCTAGGCCATAGCGACAGCACAATGAAAGTCAGAGATGGCCAGGCCTTTTCAGAGCCCGTCCCCAGGAGAAGCCCCGCACACCCCGCCTTTCCTCCGCCGCCCCACCCCCACACCCGGGCAGAAAGGAGCCTCGCGTTCAAGCCGACTTCTCCCTCCCTTCCCGCGCCCCCGGGCAGTGTGAGCCGATAAATCTTTCCCTGCACGTTGCATTGTTACAGCGAGCTGTCGTCGCGTCTCATTGGTCTCCGGCCCTAACCTGGGGGCCCTCAAATCCTGATTCTTAGCCTTGCTCGTCTTTGGAGTCCCCCTTCCTCCCCCCACCTCCGGCACAGTGCCTGGCACTTGGAGGGCACGCATCAAATGTTTGCAAAATCGAATTATGTTGAGCCAGCGACCACGCCTCCACACACCCGGGATGGGGTGTGTGGGGGCGGTGGGGGCAGAAGGGAAGGCTGGCTGTGTGCCGGGTTGAGGGGACACAGGCGGAGAGAAGAGCGAGGAGGGGTGCGAAGCAGGAGAGCGGAGGCTGAGCCAGCAAAGGGCTGGTGATGCCAGACGCCGAGGACTCCCTCCGCCGGGCCCCCTCCTCCTCGCTCGCTGCCTTCCCCCTCCTCCTCCCCACGCCTCGCCTCCTCCGGCCCCGCCACCCCCGCCCGCGGCCGCCGCAGGGAGGGGCCGGGAAGGCGGAGCCAGCGCGCCGAGGCTGGGCCCCCGCGGCTCCGGGTCCAGGAGCGGCGATCTCGGTGCGCCCAGGTAGGCTCCCGCGCAGGGGACAGACTAGGGGCCCAGCGCAGCTGCGGGAGGGGCTCAGCGGGGGCGGGAGGTGGGGCGACACCCGCCCGAGTGTGCACCGCAGCCCCGCTGGCCGGCGAGCCCCCTGGCAGGGGGCGCTCAGTCCCCGCCCCTCGGCCCCCGGCCTTCCTCCTCGAGCCTCCCCCCCACCGCATGCGCCCCGCTCTTTTCCGGCCGCTCTGCCCGCTGCGAGACCATCCCCTGCGTTCCCCAGGTTTCGCCCCCTTCCCGGCCGCGCTCCTTGTTCGTCCCACAGGTTCCTTCCGAGAGCGAGTTGGAGTCTGCGCTTAGCTGCCTGGGAGGAGTGGGGGGCACAACTAGGAGCCAGACGGTGAGTCGGGCGTAGAGGGGGCGGGCGGTGGTGGTGGGCCGGGTACCTTTCTTAAGCATCTTGTGTCACGGTGCTCGGGCTCAGTGGGGCTGGCTCCATGTTTGCAGAATGAATGAATCATTACTCTCCTTGTCCCCTCGGAAGGAGGACTTTCTGAGGTCCACGTGCTAAGGAGCACGTTGCGGGGGGGCGGGAGGCGCCCAGAGATGGGGTTCCCGCTCTTGCATAGTAGAAGCCCGCCTCTCATTTCTCCATTGCTTCTTCTGGGGGGAGGCTCCCTTCAGGTTGGGGATTGGGGATGGTGAAAGGAGGGAGCTTATAGGCCTGCCAGATACTTGTTGAGGGTATGATGGGCAAGGGATTAGAGCCAGGCCTCTTAGAGGGGGGTGCTGTGGAGAAGTATCCACTGTCAGGTGGGGGCCACCCCCTGTCTCTAAGACCAGCCTGCAAGGGTTAGGGGGGTTTCAGTTCTGCAGGTTGCTGAAATCCTTCAGGTCTCTGCTTGTTTTTCAGTAAAATGGGAATGTTCCTCAGGGCTTGTGCAGATTTTTAAAAATGTCATGTGAAGTTACCCAAGCACAATTCTTAGCATGTTGGGGACACTTGGCAAATCTCAGTTTTCTTTACTTTCTCTGAAAAAAATGAGCAGAGTGTTATTTGTTCCCCTCTCCTCTGTCCCCAAAGTAGTACTAGACACAGTATAATCGCTGTTGAATGAGACGCTTGGTGGAACTTCTCCCCCCGCATCCCACCTTTTCTCCCAGAACCCACCGCCAGATCTGGGGACCTGACCAGCAGACATGCCTGTGCTGTCTGAGGACTCAGGTGAGCGTCCCTTCTCCCCAACGCCCCTGGAGGCCCCTGGAGATAAGCCTCTGCTGGCAGCGCAGGGCTGGGAAGAGCAGGCTGCAGCCCCACCTCCAAGCCCCGAGAGAATGTCCACGCAGCAGGCTGAAGCGATGTGTGAGCCGGAAGTACGGTTGCATCTGCTCTACTCTGTTTCCCTGATGCTCTCCTCAGGCTTGCACGAGACCCTGGCGCTGCTGACCTCTCAGCTCAGACCTGACTCCAACCACAAGGAAGAGATGGGCTTCCTGAGGGATGTTTTCAGTGAAAAAAGCCTCAGCTACTTAATGAAGGTAAAGCCCTCTTTCCTGCCACCTGGCGAGGGTTGCTGAAGTGTTCCTGTAACCTATAGCCTGCGGACTCCTCCTAGCCATTCCCTGCCCCAGGAAGGACTTCACTAGCCCGCTCTGCAGGGCTTTCTTGTATGCTGCCCCGCCGGTGAGCCAGCCTGCAGCCTTGGTGCCCCCGTGGTTCTGGGTGTGCTGTGTGGTGTCCCGGGCACACATGGGCAGCTGGTGGGGGCGGTCCAGGCTGCAATCATCTTGTCTTTGCAGATTCACGAGAAGCTTCGCTATTATGAGCGGCAGAGCCCCACCCCGGTGCTGCACAGCGCGGTGGCCCTCGCCGAGGATGTAAGCCCCAGGTTTCGCTTTATCCTGTCGGCCTCATCCCCCACCCCGTCTTGCTTTATCACCACTGCTTAGCCAGGGGACGTTGGAAACCAGGAGCTGAAGGTGAAGAGTGTCTCTCTCTCTTTTCCTCCTTCTTCCCGGATGTCCTAAAGGACAGGGAGGGATGCTTGAGCTTGGACCAGCTTGGGGACATGGTGACACCCACTTGCTGTGTGTTCTTGAGACAGTCTGTTTCCCTGGCTGTGAAATAAGAGCAGTGGGATCAGAATAGCAGTTGCCAAACTGTTGAGAACTGGCTGCATGAGCAGGTCAAACAAGCGCGTTGGATCTGTGCTTCGAGAAGTGCTGAGGTCAAGGTCAAGCCTGCTGACTGGCTCATGGTCCTCATTTTTGAAAAGCACTGACTCCTCATGGCTTGTGGACCTGTCTTCTGCATTGTATTATTTGGGGAAAGCTGTGTGGATTGATTACTTGAGCCAGTTATTAAATCAATTCACCTAATCCCAGGAAAAGGCCTGGCCAGGACTGGGTGCACATCCTGTGCCTTCTGCACTGTGGGTTGTGATTAGACCGTGGTAGGTTCCCAGGCTCCCAGGGTCAGCGCTGCCTCTGCTGCCAGCTCTGGTGACCTTAAATCACTCAGCCTCTCTGAGCCCCAGTTTACTCGTCAATAAAATAGTGAGTGGTGAGTGCCCAGACTATAGGGCCACATAAGCCCATGTTTACATGCAGACGGTGCCAAGTAGGAGCACCCCTGGGAGCTGTCACAGTTGCAGGAGAGCTCTTGGGCCTGAGGCTTAGGGAGCAGGGTGCCCCAGAAGCACCCGCAGCCATTCTGTCTCATCCCCTGCAGGTGATGGAGGAGCTGCAGGCCACCTCTGTGCGCAGCGACGAGAGGGAGCTGCTCCAGCTGCTGTCCACCCCCCACCTCAGGGTAGTCATGCCACAGTCCCTGCCCACCCACGCGTCTTGTGTCTCCTGGGATGGGGGCAGGAGGGAGCTCTTGCTTGTGCGACTGAGGAGAGGCAGCTGCTGGCTGCGTCTCCTCAGTGCCTGTGTCTGGGGTGGCTGTCTCGCTGGCCTGAGATTCAGGACCCCCAGAGTGCTGCCTGGCCATGCCCCCGACCTGGGAGCGTGCCAGCCCCTTTCTCTCAATTTCCCAACAGGCCATGCTCATGGTGCATGACACAGTTGCCCAGAAGAATTTCGACCCTGTCCTTCCCCCTCTGCCTGATAACATTGATGAAGATTTTGATGAAGAATCAGTAAAGATTGTCCGCTTGGTGAAGAACAAGGAACCCCTGGTATGTGGTACCCACCTCTCTTCCCTGCTGTCTCCCTGAATCCCACCCACACCCAGAAACCCAGGCAGGGACCCTCCGGAAGTGTTCAGAGTGAGTGATGGCAACTGTCAGGGCTGTGTGCGTGGTACCCCTTTTTCTGGGTGGGTACAGCCTCACTCCACTGTGGCAAGCTCCTTTGTGCAGTTAACAACCTGCACAGCTGTGCAGGGCAACCCTAATCATTGTGCTCTGAACCAGAAGTTGGCAAACTGTGGTCTAAGGACCAAATCTACTCTCCTGGCAGTTTTCAGTAAGTAAAAACTTGCTGGAGCACAGCCAGGCCTTGCTTTACACATCTCGCGGCTGCCTCTATGTTGCAGTGGCAGAATTGAGTAGCTGCAGTGGAGACCTTGTCGCCCACAAGTCCTCAAATATTTGCATTTGGGCCTTTACAGAAACAGGTTGCCCATTCCTGCTCTGAACACTGAGGAAGCTCAGGGCATCCCCCGCCCTCCCCTGACAGATTGTTACCGTTTCGGTCCCGGTTCAGCATTGATTTGCTGAGTAGAGACGCAGGGTTGTTTATTAGATGGAGGGAAACGGTGGAAATACAGAGTCCAGCGCTTGCAGCAGAGAATACCCCAGATGCCTTTCTTTCTTCTCAACTTTCTCTGAGTGACCTCACATGAACTGCTTCTGCACACAGATAAGGATCTCGGCTCTGCCTCTGTTTCCTCGTGTTCAAAACAGGCCAGTCAGCCATGGACTTGGCAAGTGTGTTATGAGCCCTCTGGGCACCAGGCCCTGTGTTGGGGGCAGACACTTCAGATGATGAAAACTTAGTCCTTACACTCTGGGTTCACAGGAGGCAGTGACTGGGGGCTTTTCTGGAAGGGGTGATCCCAAGCTGAATTCCAAAAAAGGAGCAGGAGTTTTCTAGAAGGAGGGGAGGAAGGGCATTCTATGTAGTAGAATTGCTGGACCAAAGCCATGGGAAGGTAAATGGCACAGTGTATCAGGGGATTCTGAGCTGCCTGGTGTGGACATCAGAACATCAGGTTTGATGGCAGGAGCCACAGAGGCGAAGGCGAGGCCAGAACAGTGAGAGATTGGAAACGCCCTGGATGTCCCTGTACAGTTGTGTGGCTTGACCTGGAGGACAGTAGGGAGCTATTGGAACATTTTGCATAAGAAACAACATAGTCAGATGCATGCTTTAGAGAGAGCATCCTGGCTGCCAAATAGAAAGTGGCCTGGAGGGTGAAGCCAGAAGCAGAGGACGGATTTGAGGGTGGGGGTCCAGATAAATGACATTCAAAAACAGGGCTTGACCTAGCCGTGGGATAAGGAAAAGAAATTCAAGATAACTCAGAAATAAAATTAATGTCACTATGTGACTGTCTGGGTTTGGGTGGGTGTCTGGATGGTACCTAGGATGGTGACTAGGTGTTCAGCTAGAACAACTGGGTCACCCTGCGGCCATTACCAAGCAAGGGGATTAGAAGGAGTTTAAAGCACACTGAATTCAGGAGGCCTGTGTGACCAGTGAGCAGAGGCGTCTAGGAGGTGAAAGTTTAGGTGTCTAGAGATACAGAGTTGGCCGCTGCCAGTACCTAGGAGTGGGTTAGAACCATGTTGAGACCCCTTGAGTAAGGAGTATCCAGAGTGAGACAGAAACCCTGGCCCTTTAATCAATTTTTAAAAGTTAGACAGAGAGGAGGACTCAGCAAAGAAGATGAATTGTCATTGAAAAGAACTGGGAGAGACAGGTGTCACCGGACCCAGACTAAGAGAATTCCAGAGGGAGGGTAAGCAGAGTCAGACAGGAGGAGATCAGAGGAGAGAAGACCGAGGGTGGTGGTAGGACTGGCACCTGGCGGGTGGTGGGTGCTTTGGCTGGTGCATTTGAGGTTGAGGGCAGGACGCAGAAAGCACATGTCCTTGGCTTCTTTAAGATGCTTCCTTGCTCCAGAGGAGTCCAGACTGGCTGCTGCCTGATGGGGGTGCAGGCATTTAATGATGGGAGAGACTTGATCATATTTTTAGGACTAGGAGAAGGAGCCAGTAGAGAGGTGACATTGAGAATGCAGGAGAAGAAGGGAGGAGTAGAGCGACCAGCAGGAGGAGCCCCTCTGCTGAGCTGGCAGAAAGGAGGGAAGGATGGACAGAGATGCTGGGAGGTTTGAAGGTTTGGGAGCAGGAAGCCATGGGGCTCTTAGCTGCTCTTTCCAGCATTATTTATCTTATGTATTCAGATAAGTGATGGGGACGAAGTTAATGAGTGTGCCCGTGTTTGCAGTTACAGCCGATAATGAATAGTTAACATTTATTGAGCGCTTACTGTGTGCTGAGTGCCTCGCATGCGTTATCTGATGGAATCTTGCAGCCTCCCCACTGTTATTCTTGTGTCCCACACCTCAGAGGAAACCAGCTCAGAAAAGATGAGAGGCTTCCTTGCCAAGCTGCCTGCTAGTGAGTGACAGTGTGGACTCAAACCCAGAGTCGCCCAGCTGCCGAGCTCAGCTCTTCCCTCACCGCTGCCCTGACTCACCCCTGTCCAGCTGTGTGGGAAGGAAATCGAGGGCTCATTAGTGCCTTTCTCGCCCTAGACATCATCTCTGCCATGCTTAGGGCCAGGTCCTAGTCCCGAAGCTCCGACTGGGGCATAATTGGTTCCCCTCGGCAACAACAGAAGGCCTGGTAACCCTGTGATTGGTTCGAGGCAGGTTGAGAATTTGCTGGCACATACTCTCCTCATTAAATGTCTTTGCAAGAGGCAGGGGCTGTGACAGGGTAGAGAAAGCACTGGGCTTGGCCTCATAAAAAGCTTTTCTCCTCACTAGCTGGTGACCTTGAGGCGGCTTACCTCCCCGAGTCCCAGCCCTCCCCGCCAGTGCACTTGTCACTGTGTGCTGTGCTTTGTGAGCTGCGAGGCACTGTGCTGTGCGGCGTCCCTCTTGCACCCTTAGCGTTGGACTGGGGAGGGGCAGTGGGGGGTGGAAGTTCTTGGACCCCGGCAGGCAGCAGGCCTGAGGCTTGGGGCTGCTTCTTACGAGCCTGCTGTGTCTCCCATGCAGGGTGCCACCATCCGGAGGGATGAGCGCTCGGGGGCCGTCGTGGTGGCCCGGATCATGCGAGGGGGCGCAGCGGACCGGAGCGGTGAGTGACCTCAGTGCCGGCCTGCCCAAGATGCTGGCCGTTGTCCCCCAGGCGTCCTGGCTGGTCACCTGTTTGGCATGTGCTTTGCATTCTGGGAAAGGGGCCTGGAATTCTCTTCTTTTTCCCAAGCTGGGTAGAAATCTTAGTCATTTGAAAACATCCCAGCCACAGAGTACTTTGGGGGTGATTGGAAGAGCTCATGCATTGGCGTGGCCTGCGGACTGGGAGGGTGAAGCGTGGGCTTGGCGATGGTTCCTAACCGGGGAGCAGGCACCTCTTTCCTGGACACCCCCACTGGCCTTAGCAAGCCACTGCTACCGACAGGGTGTTCTTGTCCCGGAGGACAAGAGCTATCGAAATGGGGGGCTAGCCTCCCAGAGTAGAAGGGTGTTGCCCCCAGCAGGCGGGGCACCGCTGAGAGCAAGCCTGGACCAGGGCTCCTCAGACCTCAGCAAGCACACGGATCTGCACAGCATCTTGTTCAAATGCAGATTCCGACTCCCAGGTGTTGGGTGGGCCCCGGTTCTGTCCTCTTAGCCAACTGCACGGTTCTGTACGCCACCAGCGCCCTGTCTCTTAGGCAGAGACACTTGTCACTGAGGCGGAGGCCGACTGACTGGTGTGTTTAACACCCTGATGATATCTTCCCTGGTGCCTTTAAGTTTCCTGGTTAAGGTTGGAGAAGGACATTCTCAGAGCACGTCTATAAACCCAGGAAGGTTAAAGTTATGGGTATTTTTAAAGACTCAGAGGTCACAGCAGAAAGAGTAGATTTTCTACGTTCACGGGGCCGCGTTTCAGTGCTGGCTCTTTGACTTAGGTGCGTGGTCTTGGGCGAGCAGCCTCATTTTTCTGACTCTCAGCTGCCAGCTGAGAGCTGGGTGTCCCGTGGGGTGCTTGTGAGGGGCCGATGAGGCGCCCAGCCCCAGCAGGGACTCAGTTGGGCCAGTCCCAGCTGTGGTCTCTAACCTGGAGTCCGCCGTGAGCTAGTTCCTCAGCGGGCGCAGCGGTGCCCAGCGCTCCGGCCCGTGCTGACCGCCGCCCTTGTCTCCTAGGCCTGGTGCACGTGGGCGACGAGCTCCGGGAGGTGAATGGCATCGCCGTCCTGCACAAGCGGCCTGACGAGATCAGCCAGATTCTGGTCTGTGCTGCCCGGGGCTGGGGGTTCTGGAACCAAAGCAGGGTGCTTCCTGGAGCCAGGGAAGATTCTGGCTTGGTCTCCCTGTTTTCACGAAGAGGCTGCAGGCCAAGTGGCTTTACAGCGTGCCTGGGTGTGGGCTGGGTACAGGGGAGCGCAGACCTCCTGCCTCCCGAGACCCTCTCATTAGCAGCTGCCCCGGACCCCACCTCCCTTTCCTGAGGAGGAAAGGTCTCAAAAGGGTCCCCTTTTCCAAAGGGCTGAGGAATGTGGAAGAAGCTGCAGCTCGGGGGACCAGGAGCAAGAGCTCCAGGGCCCTGTGCTTGAATCCTCTGCTCTTTCTAGCTGTGCACCCCAGGGCAAGTCGCCGCACATTCTGGGCTTCAGGACAGGGATGCTTTCTCGTCTAATCGGTTTCCGTGAGGACGTAAACATCCGAAGAAGGACCCAGCACTTCTCTCCAAGGAGATTCTGGGGAATTAAACCTGGGACAAAAACTGCCTCCTGAGTCTATTCTGGGAATCTGAGTCCGAATTGAAATTGTGAAAAGCCCCAATCACATTTTTGTCCTCTTTACCCTCAGGCATCCTCTTCCGGTGACTCTGTTAACTTCTGGTGGTTTGGGGGTGGATGAGATCTGAAGCATGAAGGCCTGCTCTTTAGTGACCTCCCCCAGGCCCCCTCCCCTGCCACCTCTCCCACAGGGGCCCCTGCCCGAGTCCGCCTGCCCACACTGCTCTTTCCCTGGCCCTGGGCCCCTCCTTCTGTGAGCAGGGCAGGGCAGCACTGGGGAGACCAGAGGCGAGCTGTGTTCAGGGCTGACAGCGTTCTTCCTGTGGACCCCTCGTGGGGGTGTTGGGTCTCTGTCAGGTAGAGAGAAGGGGACCCCCGGAAAAGTAGGAGTGGTATGAGATGGGATTACCCCTTGAGGGAAGCAAAGGGGGAAGTACTGAGTAGAAACCAGCCCCAAATTAGGCAGGAAGGAGGAAAATGAAGCTGAACTAGTAAATTTAAATCACCCCTGAGAAAAGAAAGAAGGGCAGCTCTTTGGGGCACTGGGGTCAGGAGGATGGACAGTTGGGGTTCATTTGCTGCCTTGTTCTTGGGTTCCCATCTAAGATCTCTTGTCCTTTTTCCCCGGAATAGTTTAGATATTTGGGCCTTTCTGGTGGTGCAGGGGTTAAAGTCTCAGCGCTATCAAGCTGGTACCAGCCACTGTGGCATGAGTTCGATCCCTGCCCAGAGAGCTGCCCCACATGGTGCAGCAGACCTCTCCTGCCTCGCCTGCTGCTCCCCTCAGCAGTGTACTTCAGTCAGTCTGCCTGTTCTGCTCCCTGCTCTGTTTCTGGTGAATCCTCTCACCTCCCTGCACCTCTGGCCTGTACCCAGTTCTTGTATGCATAAATAAATAAATAAATAAATAAATAAAAGAAGTAAATCTTAAAGAAAAAAGGTCAGATATTTAGTTTCTGAGTGTTGCTTCAGTTGATCCAACCCGGTGGCACCATAGCGTGAGGGCCGCAGCGGGAGCAGTGTCCATCTTGCCTTCTGGCTGTGACTTTGTAGACTTGGGAAGCGAGACCAACTCCCAGGGTGATCTGGAAGATGATCAGCCTGTGCTCTCCTTTCAGGCCCAGTCCCAGGGATCCATCACCCTGAAGATCATCCCAGCCACCCAGGAAGAGGACCGCTTCAAGGAGAGCAAGGTGTGGGGGCTGGGGGGTGGAGGCGGGGGAGGGCGCCCTCACTGAGGATGAGGCGGGAGTCTGCTCAGTGGGAAACCTCATTCCGTCACAGGGTGACTCATTTATTTGTACCCCCTCTCTTTCTAAACAGGCTTTGATGGAACTTACTAATAAAAGATGAGGTTATTTTAATTGAAATAGAAAAATCAGGGCCATGAAGAGGAGGAGAAGGTACCAAATGTGCTGGCTTTGGGACCAATTAAGTAACTGCTGTTTGTCGAATTCTCTGTTGAGTCACCTTTTTTGGGCACTTCCTCTGTGCCAGGCGCCCCGCCAGATGCTGGAGACAGAGACCATCGGTAGCTTCTTGGATTCCTAGTTCAGAGGGGAGGTGGGGAGCAAGTCCTTCCTTGCCATGTGCTCAGTGCTTTGGAAAGATCAGTGCAGAGTTACATACACCTTGGAAGGTGTCACATAGTAGGGCCGTTGGAAATGATGACTTCCCTGGTGCAGAAGAGGTGGGCGAAGTGCAGGCAGAGGGGTCTGCATGCAGAGTCTCAGGCGCAGAGATGGGGGACAGCACTGGCAGGGCTCTGGGGTGGGGGAGGTGCTGTCTTCCGAAGGGCCTTGAGTGCCTTGGTAGGGGCTTTCATAGAATCCCTGCTTAGTTTGGGGCCTCAGGAGCCAACCCTGAGACAAAGATTTGAGGGCAAAGGGTTTATTTCGAGGTGACCCTGGGAAATAGCACAGGGCTGGGAGGGAAGGCCGTGGGTGCAGCAGGGACTCACCAGCACGCGCCGCTGTGGGCCCCGGAGCCTAATCCTGCCAGAGAACAAGGGGCCCTGTAGACACGGCTCCGTCATTCCACCCCCAGCCTGGGGATGGATCACCAGCCTCTGCCAGTCTGCACCGGGGGAGCAGTGCCCACCCGCTGCAGTAGGGGCGAGCACACCCCAGGGGCTCGGGGAACAGATGCAGGTGCTGGCAACTGGGAGTCAGTTAGGCTCCCTGAAATGGTAAGGCCCTGGGGGTATGAGTAGGCACCCCATTCTCAAGTTGCAACCCCGTAGGTGGTGAGAAGCTCTTAAAGCTCTTAAAGGTGGTGGTTTTGTTTTGTTTTTTAAGAGGAGAGTGATGCAGCCCTATTTGTTTTAGAAAGCTCGCTGAAGTAGCCACAGTCTGGGGGGAGTGGGGTAGACCTGGTAGGGGCCTTGCTGAGAGGTTAATAAGACCGAGCTGAGGTGCTGAGAGAGAAGACAGAAGAGAGCATTGCTGTGATTTCAGTAATTGGGCTGCCCTTCCTGGCAGCCAGGGCAGAAAGGGGAATGTAATGAATTAGGCACTTTTCATCAGTGGATGGAAGGAAACATGGCAGCTGTTCAAGAAGGCGGGTTCCTGGCCTGCTGGTGCTCAGGGCGTGAGGGAAGGGACTGTGCGTAGCTTGGCACAGAGCAGATGTCAGTAAATATTTTGGCGAATGGAGATTAACAATGGAGGGTGTCATTGATGTCGTTTTTTTAGAGCAAATGAAGAAATAATCTTTGCTGCTTCTTTGCCCCCTTCAACTGAATTCTAGGGTGTGGGGACCCTTGCCTGTCAGAGGTGGTTCACTCTGGGACAAGCAGGTGGCCCTGTGTGCAACTTTTGTGGGTTCTACCTTGATGTTAGGCGAGAATCTGCTTTTTCTGAAAGACAGAATGGATTGCCTGTCCCTTAGCCCGTTCTTCCTAAGGGTTTCTTCTTGAGCATGCTGGAGGTGGGCTGGCCACTCAAGATTCTAGTTTCCATGAATGCCTGGCACCCTGATAATATCTGTGGCTCGATGAGGGCGTCTGTCCTCACAATATGTGACTAGAAAGTTCTTACTACCCTTTAACTGAATCTTTTCTGGTTGGCACATAAAGGAATATGATTTGGATCTGTCTAGGAAACCTTTTGGCTATTTTTTTTCCCCTTCTTTGCTACTAAAGTAATTGAACCTTGCCAGTAAGTGGCCTGGAAATAGAAATAAATAAAGTAAATTCATGTCCCTGAATTATAGACGAGGCCATTGGCAAAGGCTGTGTCTTCTCACCATCTTCTCTAGGGGGTGACCTAGAGGACAGAGTTGGGGGTTGGCCAAGTATGTGACAAATGAGATGGATTGAGCTGCAAAATGTGGGTGTCACCCTCCACACAATGATGGTGAAGAGCCAGTCACTATAGTTCTCTTGATATTTGTGCGCTTACCGAAACTTCTAGATTGCTTATTTAACTGCTGACTGCAGATTCGACAGGAGGCATATCAAAAATAACTTGGTTCCACCTCTGCTTGCCTTTACTTTCTGTAATCGAACTAATTGCTTTGTGTGTGTTAAGAGGTTGTTACTTTATAAGGACAACAGAGCAGGTAAGGAATATTTGGTTGGGAAAGAGAAGCTCAGACTTGGGCCCATCTGTCTGCTTCTTGAGGGATTTCCTGACTATTCTACCCACAGTGGTAAGATGCTGATGGCGGGTGCTCTGGGCAGCTTGCTGTTCTCAAGCCGACTTGTGGTTAATTGTGAATGGCCGTGGTCATGGCCTTGGATACAGCGTAGACACACCTGTGCTTCCCTCGGCAGGTGTTCATGCGGGCCCTGTTCCACTACAACCCTCAGGAGGACCGGGCCATCCCCTGCCAGGAGGCGGGCCTGCCCTTCCAGCGCGGGCAGGTCTTGGAGGTGGTGAGCCAGGACGACCCCACCTGGTGGCAGGCCAAGCGAGTCGGGGACACCAACCTGCGAGCAGGCCTCATTCCCTCCAAGCAGTTCCAGGAAAGGTGGGTCCAGGTGTGTGGGAAGGGGGGTGGTCCTGGAGTGGCCGGAAGCCCAGGTACCTGCCAAAGCCGCGTGCACTGTGCCCGGTCCCTGAGGTGAGTATCAGGTTTGTTCTTTTTGCCCCATAACCGTGTGATGGCTGCTTGTGATCTAAATAAATGTGTGGAAATAGGTGCTCTTCAATGAATGTGTATTATATGATACATACCTAGAGAACACTGAGAAATAAAGTAGAAAAATACAAAGAGGATGAGGAAAAGTACCCAGTCTCGCCTCTGTTTAAACAGTGTGATTTATATTCCTCCCTGTAGAATTTGAGGCCTTGCTAATTTTTCTAACTTAACATTTTTTATATCAGCATTTCCCACGTTATTTTCTGTTCTTTATTATGTGACTTTCGTGGCTCTATAATATTTCACCAGGACATATACCTTTAGGGGCAGCAGGCATTTCCTCTCAGCTGAGCTGGTGTCACTCCCTTCTGTGGCCCTGCTCCTCAGTCGTCTCTAATGCCTCCCAGCCACAGGGTATGATGATCATCTTGCACGTAGACCGTTCCTCTTTTTCCAGCTATTTCCTTAGGATAGGTTCCCCAAAGTGTCAGAGCGTGGCAGTTATGACTACTTCACCCCCCACCCCCTCCCCCGAGGTTTGTAGCCCTCATCACATCTTCTGGGTGTGGTCTGTGGTAGTGACAGACCTCAGGGTCTCAGTAACCTCAGGAGGCTGTGCCAGGCCAACCAGGTATATTAACATCCCAGGGGGACTTGTTAGAGAAACCCCAGATCTGCTGAATCAGAATTCCAGGGCTGACTCTGAGATCTGTCTTGTAGCAGATGTTCCAGATGATTCTGAGGTGCTGCTGTTTCCACAGCGGAGTTTTGGTCACACCCGCATCTTTGGCTTCATAGACCTTGGGGAAGACTCTAGGTGGATATGAGTATGAAAATATTGGACACCTCAAGGACCCCTGGTATTTTCTCAGCTTAGAGCTGGGGCCTTGGTAGCTGCCTCTGTACAGCTGGATAATATGCCAGGCTGAGCTCATTATTGAGGGGAGAAGGGAGTTAAATGAAGGTCACTCTTACCCTCAGCCTCCTCTGCATGTCCTTCTGCCATTTCCCAACTTCCTCAGGGCTGGGACGGCAAGGTAAGAGTAGAGAAGGGGCCTTCCTTCCTTGAGAATCAGTCACAGGAAAGTAAGGACCAGGCCACCTTGGGCACTGGGCTGGATCCCCCTGTGTGACCTCGTGGGGCTGGGCGAGCTTCTCCCAGAGCAAGAGACCCACTTTCTCCTACTGAGCCACTGAGCCCCCATGAAATGTCCCTCTGCCTTGGAACTCAGTGCAAAGCAGGAGGCTCTTGAAGTGCCAGGCCCACCTGTGACATCCAGCCTCGGTTTCCTTGAGTTTCCAGGAGTTTCCCTATGACTGATTCGCTGGCCCAGCTCACAGGCCTGCCCATCCCTTGTGTCTCTGCAGACGACTAAGCTACAGGAGAGCCACAGGCACCCTGCCCAGCCCCCCCAGCTTCAAGAAGCCCCCCTGTGAGTAGATGGTTGGGGTTGGCACTTCAGGGACGGACTGGGCCATGGACTTGGGGACTTCGTGTGGGGAAGAAGCAGGCACTGGGCTGGAAGGGGCAGCAAGGGCCTTGTCTGAGCGTGCAGGCTTTAGAGGAGGAAGGGTGGATTCACAGCTTTTATTAGATTCCCAAGGCCTCTCTGAGCCTGATAATTTAAGAAGCACTGATGCTGGAAGGGAATGGAGATGGCTGTGAGTGACCCTGTGCCTCTGTGCCACCAGACTTGGCAAATGAAAATGAAGGATTCCAGTTAAATTGGAATTCCAGTTTTTAAAAAAAAATGGTGTTTAATATGAGTAGATCTCATACGCTATTTGAGATAACTAAGAAATTATTGGTTATGTTATTGATACATTCCAGTTTAACTGAGTATCCTGATTTATCTGGAAGCCCGACTATGTGTTCTTCATCTTCCAGGAAACACAGGCTCCCACCTTCTTGCCTTTCAGTTGTCACAGCAGCCCAGTGAAGTAGTGGGGGTGGGGCAACCTCCTTTCCAAATGGAAAGTTGGGGGTTCATGGGAATGGACTGGGCCTGTGAGCAGAGCTCCTGGGTTAGAGTCCAGAATGGAGGGGAGGCTTCTCCAGCTGTGGCCTGTCTGGCTGATGGGATGGGGGGGCGGGTCTTGGAACCAAGCGAACTCCCCAAAGGACCAAGTGATGGGCACACTTAGCCTGCACTTTGTGACCAAGTGATGGGTGCACACTTAGCCTGCACTTTGCACCACCCTGGCAAGTCTCAAACCCCAGAAAAGAGGGAGCAGGTCCTGGCGCCTGCAGGCGTCCCAGAGTAAGCTGCTCCCCTGGCCAGGAGGCCACAGCCAAAGGCCACTTTGCCAGACTGGTTCTGAAGGGCCGCTGGATAAGTTGACCTTGAGGCTCTGACGCCAGTAGTGAGCCGACTTGCTCTTGGCCACTGATGAGATGCATGGGAAGGCTAAGTAGAGGAAGGCTTGGGTTTAACCTGCCACAGCTTGGATCGCAGGTTGGTTGGAGGAAAGGGGACGGATGGAGGCTTCTCTGATGGAGGCTGCGGCCGCCTCTCAGCCACTGGGCCTCCTGGTTCCCCTCCACTAACGCTGTTCCATCTGTCTTTTGTGCAAACCGCAGATGATCAGCCTTGTGACAAAGGTAGGCCTGGTGTCTGTCCCCTGTGCTCACGTACAGGCCCCTTTCTGCAGACTGTTTGGGGAGGGGCTTGTACTCCTCGCCCCCGCCCCAGGGGGTGACTGTGCCTCTCTGGCTCTTTGCATCTCTCCCTGCCTATTCTGTCAGCCAGATGGGCCTGGCCCTTGAGGCTACAGTGGTGCTGGGGACAAGCCCCTCCCTGTCTGCCCGCCTGGCACTCAGGGCAGGCATATGCCTGCCACCCCTGGACTCTAGCTGGGCTCTCACTCGCTCACATGTGACCAGGCTGGGCAGGAGGCAGGAAGCGAGGGTGGGACAGGGCAGGTGACGCTTCCATCCTTACAGACCCTAATTCAGAGAGGCTCAAGTGGGGCCTGCTGGGCCCAAGCCCCCACCAGGGCCTAGAAAGGCTCTTGGGGCCTAGGAGTAGAGAACTGAGCAAAAAAGAAGAACCTGTTTTCCTGGGGTGGCCAGAACATGGACTTTCTCCTGAGTCCCCAGAGGCACAATCGCAGAGGACTCGGCCTGACCCTCCAGGGCCTGGGGACCTCTGGGCTGGGATGTGTGTCCACCATGGCTCACTGCCCCCTTCCTGCCCTTTCTCTTTGCTTCTCAGAGACCTGTGACTGTGAGGGGTACTTCAGGGGGCACTACGTGGGTAAGTAGTGGGGGCTTTCCCCCACATCCCTTCCTTTATCCATGCACAGGCCACTTGAGATCCTGAGTCAGGGAGAGACAGTTACATAATCTGAGCCCCAAGAGTCTTTCAAGAGCACCTGAGCCTGGGAACCTGCATTTTTCCTAGGTCTCTGTCAGTCAGAGGAGGGTCTGACCTGCCCAAACCTTGGAGCTGCCCATCCCAACTTTTACCCAGCACTGGGAGAAGCGCCTGGCAGGGACGGTATGTGGCCCACTTGCCACAGTAATTGTTAGTCGTGCCTGAGCGGTGGCTTATTTAATGTTCATGTGGCCAAACAACAGCGGACCAGCCCCCCCGACCCCCTTCCCGTCTTCTGTTCTGGTTAATCTTTCCAAAGGTCTTAGAGTTTAGACTTTTCTTTTTGATGCAACGTCAAACTTACCAGAAGTTGTAAATCGCACAGAGAACTCCCTCGTACTCTACACCCAGATTCACCAGTTGTTGACACTTTGCCAGATTTGCTCTCTCACTCCCCTTTTCTCCATCTGCACCCTCCTCTCCCTGAATCATGTGAGAGTTAATTGTAGACATCGTGTGCCTTCCTCCCTAAATATTTCAGCACATATTGTTCCCGAAGGACAAGGACATTCTCTTTCTCACCCAAGGCAATTATCAGTTATCTGGGAATTTCCCAGGCCTCTCATTCTGGTGTCCAACAAGCTGTTCATGTGAAAATTTGCGAGTTGTCCCAATAATGTCCCTTAGAACATTGCCCAGGATCCAACCCAGCACCACACTTTGCATTTGTAGATGTGCATTCCCATTTCACAGATAAGGGAATTGAGGCTCAGAATGGTGATGACTTGCCCAAGGTGAGTTGATGCCACGTAGAACAGTGACCTTGAACCCTAACTGTTGGATGCCAGATGGTGACCCTTTCATCGTATTAATGCGTGTCCCTATCAACCCCTTCCTGTAGCAGGAGGTGGTGTGAGAGGCCAGTGGGACTCAGTCCCACCTCAAGGTCTGGCCAGGTGGAGACAGTTTACTTGGAGACCCTGGGACACATGCCACAGTGTCCTCCTGCCCTTCCCCCGCAGCTGGTCTTCGGAGGAGCTTCCGGCTGGGCCGTCGGGAGAGACTGGGCAGCCTGCAGGAGGGAAAGATGGCCTCGGTAGCCGAGTCTCCGGAGCTGCTGACCTATGAGGAGGTGACTAGGTACCAGCACCAGCCTGGCGAGCGGCCCCGCCTGGTGGTTCTGATCGGTAGGTGACGTCCGGGGTCTCCAGGCAGGGGCCGGTTTCCTCCTTGGAGCGGGGAGGTGAGCACTCGGCAGGGTCCCTGGTCAGTCTTCACTTTGTTTCCCAGGGTCTCTGGGAGCCCGGCTGCATGAGCTGAAGCAGAAGGTGGTGGCTGAGAACCCTCAGCACTTTGGTGTTGCCGTTCCACGTAAGGAGGCCCTGCGCGCGCGCGTGTGTGTGATAGAGAGAGAGACAGAGAGAGACAGAGAGACAGAGAGAGACTTCCATGGGGACTTGACTCCTTGCCCATCCTAGTCCTTTGGGTTTGAGACACTGTCTCCTATAGGAAGATCGTGGCCCTAGGTGTGCTGGGAAGAGACCCACTCCCAGTGGCCCACTAGGACCCTCTGGGGCAGAAGCTGGACCGGCCATTTGCCGGGCTCCTCCCTGGGGTGGGAGTTGAGTCCAGAGCACAGTGAGTGGAGCCTCAGCCCAGCGCCAAGGGCCTCCTGCCTCGGGGGCCCTGCACCGCCCTCTTCAAAGTGACTCCCGTGGCCACTGCGTTCCTCTTGGGTAAGAGCAGGCCTGGGAGGGCAGAGAGCCATCTGGGCACCCCCCGTGACTAGTCCAGCCTGGCAGGTGGCTGGGCGCACCCTGCTCGAGAGGCAGCCGGGATGCTGACATCCAGCAGGTGGGGGCTCTGCTTCTGGTTGTGAAGAGAAAGGGGAGGATGAAGAGCCCTGAAATGACCCCAAGAGCTTTTTTGTGCAGTTACTCCCGTAACCCTGAGAAGAGGCTAGGGGAGGCCTGAGCGGCTCCGAGGGGCTCAGCGACGTGCCTGGTGTCACACCAAGTTCAGGCCCTGCCCCCCTGCCCTGGGCTCACTCTTCACCAGGGGGAAACAGTAACAGACTCTTCCCTACTACCTGCCACTTTCAGTCCTTGGATGTGTCTTTCTTCTCTGGGACTCACTCTCAGTCCCTCTGACCCCAGGGGGATGCAGTGTGGGCACCTGGTGGCACCAGGAAGGGACTCTGCAGTGGCATAATGGGCCTTTCCAAGTGTTCGGAAGAAGGGCAGCTATGAAGCCTTCTTTTATCAGACTCCTCACCTGGACCTTGGAACCTTGACCTCAGAGCCCTGAGTCTGTGGGTTGTCAGAATCACCTTCTAGACCCTTTCTGTAGTTTCGGGGATGGGGGAGTAGAAGGGTCATTGGTGCGGCCATTATGACAGCACCCCTGTGATGAACCTGGCTTCAGAGGCTGTGGCCTTCCAGACTGACAGA
This sequence comes from Scalopus aquaticus, assembly GCA_004024925.1. Classification (NCBI taxonomy): domain Eukaryota; kingdom Metazoa; phylum Chordata; class Mammalia; order Eulipotyphla; family Talpidae; genus Scalopus; species Scalopus aquaticus. Next base: position 86,909 of record PVIJ01000642.1, read on the forward strand.
TGCGTGGCACAGGACACATGGAAGTTACTCACACGTGGGTCCTTCAGAAATCCTCAGGCGATTTCCCTGGGGAAGGGACCCCCATTGCCCAGCCTGCCTCCCTGCTTCCTGGCACTCCACAGACATGGGACTGTCCTCCTCTCTTTGTTTTTTGTTTTTTTTTTTTAAGATTTATTTATGCATACAAGCTGGGGTGTGGGCCAGAGGTGTGGGGTGGTGAGAGGATTCACCAGAGACAGAGTGGGGAGCAGAACAGGCGGATCGACTGAAATACACTGCTGAGCGGAGCAGTGGGCAGACAGGAGAGGTCTGCTGCGCCATGTGGGAAGCTCCCTGGCCAGGGATCAAACTCGTGCTGCAGTGGCTCTGGATAGCTTCATAGTGCTGCGCCACCAGGGACGCCCTCACTTTGTTTTTTAGAACCGGGAGAGTCAGGGAAGTCTTTCCAGAGACAATAACTTTTATGCTAGATTTTTAAGAGTAAATAGGAGTTTTCCAATAAGAGAAGAAAGGAGGAATTTTCTATACAGAGGGAACACCATGTGTAAAGGAACAAGGTGTGACCCAGTGTGGCAGAGTTAGGAACCAAGCAGGTTGGTATGGATGATGTTGGGTGGGGGGTCAAGCTGAGTTGGTGGCTGAGCAGATGGCGGGGGTATTAAACACTCACCTGAAGTGTTCACAGTGTAATCAGTGGGTGACTAAAAGTTTTAAAGCAACGGTCAGAAAGGCGGCCGTGAGGAACGGCAAAGAATGGAAAGCAAAGCAAACTAACAGAAAAAGGATTAAGAGCATACAGCTGAGGAGTTTATGTTTGTGCCCCCTTTGGTCTCAGAGAGAAAAACAGGAAGTCAGCGGTTCCTTCGGAGAAACTTGAAAGCACAGCGGCCACGAGGCCGCCCAGCAGAGTGGTCACGGGCCCACGCTTGGCATGAGGCAGACCCGGCCCAGCCTGCCCACAGTGGAGCTGGCAGGGGCCTGACCCCTCTGCACCTCTCAGTCTTGTCACCTGTCGCACGCGAAGCCTCTGGCCTCCATCACAGGCTCGTGTGACTGATGTGTCTGGCACACATGGGCAGTGGCTGATCGGAAGCGGCTGATTTATAGCACAAATCAGCCATGAGCTTCCGAGAGGAGTGAGGGCGCAGGTGCGCTGCTGTTCCTGCTCACTGTGATGTGACCTCTTTGCCTGAGCTGCTTCTTTCTTTCAAAGATACCACCAGGCCCCGGAAGAGCCACGAGAAGGAAGGGGTGGAATATCACTTCGTCTCTAAGCAAGCGTTTGAGGCTGACTTACATCACAACAAGTACGTGTGCGCGGCAGGTGGGGTGCTCCCTGTAGCGGTCAGTCTTCCACTTGACCTCCAGGGAGGGTTCCAGAAAGCGAGGGGGATGTGGGAGAGAAATCCATTCTTCTGTGATGATTTAGGCAAGCTGGGGAGCTCATGCCTTTGCCCTCTGGTGGTGTTTTAGGTTCCTGGAGTATGGTGAATACAAGGAAAATCTCTACGGCATCAGCCTGGAGGCCATTCAGGCTGTGATGGCCAAAAACAAAGTCTGTTTGGTGGATGTGGAGCCCGACGTGAGTTCCTGGACCAACTGGGCATTTTTTGTTTGCAGAATTTATTTATTTTTTAAAAAGATTGATTTATTTATGCATGCAAGAGCTGGGGTGTAGGCCAGAGGTGGGGGGTTGAGAGGATTTACCAGAGACAGTGGGGAGCAGAACAGGCAGATCGAATGAAGTACACTGCTGAGGGGAGCAGCAGGCGAGGCAGGAGAGGTCTGCTGCGCCATGTGGGAAGCTCCCTGGCTGGGGATCGAACTCGTGCTGCATGGCTTTTGATAGCTTCATCGTCCTGAGACTTTACCCCTTGAGCCACCAGGGAGGCCCTCTTGTTTGTAGAATTTATGAACGAGGGGCTTGTGCATTTCCCAGAGAGCACTGGGTGTTGAAATGTCCTTGGGGTTCCTTTAGAGAAGCTAATGAAAGCTTTGATCCCCCAAACTTCTTGGTGGCCCGCAGACCTAGGACAGTGGCACGTGGGTAGATAAAGTCACGCTGTAGCCGTGGCCCTGGCAGGTCACTCATGATGTGGCAGTCAGGGAATGAGACGGTGCGGGGAGAAGCCTGGGTCTCAGTTCTCAGCACCAGGCCTCTCTTCACCCCTCCCCGCCCCCCTCCAAGAACTAGTGAGATCAGTGGCTTAGGGCATCATGGAGGGAGAGGGTGGGGAGTGGGACTGAAAGGGAAAGGCAGGAGAGTGGCGAGCTGCAGGTCTATTGCCAGCTCTGCAAGCCTGCTGCTGTGTGACCATCTTTTTAACTTTATCTTTGTGAAGAACTTCGAAGCTTTGAACTCGTGAGGATCTTTTCCCCACGATAGAAACAGATCCCTGAGTTTCTGGTATACACGCTAGGCTTCGATTTATAGAAGTTTGCTTGAAGTGGATTCCAGAAAAGCGCCCCTGTCTGTACAGGAAAACCCTCACTCATGTGGGCTTCTTGGGCATTGAGAGTCAAGTTGGAAGTTTCAATTTCAAAATTTTTTTTTTTTAAAGATTTATTTTTTATTTATACATACAAGCTGGGGTACAGGCCAGAGGCGTGGGGCAGTGAGAGGGTTCACCAGAGACAGAGCGGGGAGCAGAACAGGCAGATCAGAAGTACACTGCTGAGGGGAGCAGCGGGCAAGGCAGGAGAGGTCTGCCGCGCCATGTGGGATTCTCCCTGGCCGGGTGTCGAACTCGCGTCGCCGCTGCCGACAGCTCCACAGCGCAGTGCCCAACCGCTGCGCCACCGGGGAGGCCCTCAATTTCAAAATTTTATTTGTCGAGTGGTCTTGTTGGATTTTGTTAGGTGCAGACTGTCCAGATAGCAGTTTAATTCCAGAGTTTCCTAATAGAGACTCTGATGTTAAGATTCCAGGCACTAGGGAACAGTGTGGCTTGCAGACTGGAAGCTGCTGGAAGTCATCAGTTTGTTTCGGTGATCTTTGTCTCTTCCTTTGCTTGGCAAACGATTCCCTCTGACTGTCACGAGGAGGTCTGTGTGAGCCCAAATCCAGATTGATGACTTTTGAGTTGACACACGTGGAAACCTGCTGTCTTGATTCAGGAATGGGCAGGCGAGGAAGGGCCTAGATGGTTAATTAGAGCTTCAGGGGTCTGAGCTAGGAGTGATGGTGCCTCTGAGCCTTGACTTTGGAAACTGCCTCCTTACCCCCCCACCCTCGGTGAATGGGCCTTCGGGCCGCCCGGTTGAAGTCCACTGTCCCGTGACCCAGTTGTTAGGCCCTTCTCCATGAGGTTATGTGATGGAATATCTTCCATGTGACCTCTTTCAGAAGTGTGATATTCCTGAACTTACTTTTTCAGGCACTGAAACAACTGAGGACCTCAGACTTCAAACCCTATATTATATTTGTAAAGCCTGCCCTTCAGGAAAAAAGGAAGACGTCGCCCATGTCCCCTGCTGGCGAGGATACAACAGCCCCACTTGTAAGTCTCACGTTGGTTATCTCTTCTGAAGAGGCCAGTCCAGGGAGTGAGGACCTGTACCTTCTGCTCCAGACCATTTTTCCATTTTTGCCTACTGGCGAGAATTAGGGGGTCACATAACCAGAGGTCCTCCCCATTCAAACAGGGCTGGGCTGGCTCGGGCCCACCACCCTCTGCTCCCTCACAAGCACCCTCCATCCCAGAGAATAAAGGGGCTGAGGCACATCGGGGACCTACAAACCCCATGGATCTGTGGAACTCCTAAGCCAAACCCCAGTACTTTAAAATTGAAGCACCCACTAACAAAGTCATTATCAGTGCTTTCAAATGAGGTTGCCTTAATCCATTTCTAAAACAAGTAGATGAGATAATCTGATGTGTTTCTAAATGGACTTCTGCTTAAGTGTCAGATTCCTTGTTTAGCCCAGTTGGTGGCAGGAGCTCCACTTGAAACTTAATATTCGGCACAGTCTTCCCAGGAGATGGGCCTGGTGACTCATCTTTTCTGGTTTTAAACAGGGTCAGTGAGAGGATTTGCTGGCAGTTGTCGTGGGGGAGTCAGAAGCAGCCCAGATCCAGTATAGACAGTGCTTGCTATCCAGCACAGCTAGTTCCATCTGAGGGAGGTGCCCTCAGATCTCCCCTGGGAAGCAAGCTTGGTGCTGAGTCTGTGTTGTGATTGTCCATACCTACTAATTACTCAGTGATGGAGAGAACATTAGCCTTCCCCCCTTTAGGAGCTCTAGGGAACCCCAGGTAGGGTCTAAAACACACAGCCTGTTCATCATGGTGATACTACTAATAAAACAAAATCAGAAACAACCTAAATGTCCAGTAGCCAGGTTTGGTTTGAAACTTTACAACATTGTATGACATTCGCCAGATGGAATGGAATATTATATAGACCAGTAACAGTAGTGTTTTGGGACTAGTCAACGACATAGCCAAATGCAATAAAATGGTAAATGAAAATAAAAAGGTATGATTCTAATTTTGTGTCATACACAAAAGACACTAAAATCAATTCTCCCTGAGCTCAAGACTAGATTTTGTCTTCTAGTATTTTTTTCCCTTTGGTGGTAGGGATTAACAACTTTGTTGAGGTAAAATTCATGTACCGCACAATTCACATGTTTAAAATATACTCTTCAATAGTGTATTCACAGAGCTTTGCATACATCACCACAATCAATTTGGTTTTTATTTTTTGCTTACATTATTTGTTTAATGAGTATACAAAAAACACTTCTGTTCTTCATTAGCCAAAATATTTTAAGCAAACTGTCAAAATGGCAGTGGAAGGCTATTTGTTAGCCCACAGAGTATTTGTTTTTAAAAGTGCTGTTCTGATTGTTGATTAGTCTAAATGAAATATGATTTTTTTTGGTCAGAAATGTAAATTTTATTTATTTATTTATGCATACAAGCAGGGGTGTAGGCCAGAGGTGTGGGGGTCGTGAGAGGATTTACCAGAGACAGAGCGGGGAACAGAACAGGCAGATCAGAAATACACTGCTGAGGGGGTGCAGTGGGCGAGGCAGGAGAGGTCTGCTGCGCCATGTGGGAAGCTCCCTGGCCAGGTATCAAACTCGTGCTGCAGTGGCTCTAGATAGTTTCATAGTGCTTCACTTAACTCGTTGTGCCACCAGGGATGCCCTATTTTTTTTTTAAAGATTTATTTTTTATTTATACATACAAGTTGGGGTACAGGCCAGAGGCGTGGGGCGGCGAGAGGGTTCACCAGAGACAGAGTGGGGAGCAGAACAGGCAGATCAGAGTTACACTGCTGAGGGGAGCAGCGGGCGAGGCAGGAGAGGTCTCCCGCACCATGTGGGATTCTCCCCGGCCGGGCGTCAAACTCGCGTCGCCGCTGCCAACAGCTCCACAGCGCAGTGCTTAACTGCTGCGCCACCGGGGAGGCCCCTATTTTTTTTTTTTAATTGAGGCAGTGTTGGCTTACAGGATTGTATGTGATTCTGAGGCCTAGGAGCACGCCTCCCCAGATACAGGTTTCTACACCACACCCACCACCAAGGCACCCGAAGTCCTCCACCACAGCCCATTGGAACCCCTTCCCCACTTTGTTTCATGGGCTTGGCACACTTTCAACATCCCCAGAAGAAACCCTAAGCTCATCAGAATTTCCCATCCTTCATTTCCCTCCAAACCTCTTCTTAGCTTCAGGTAACCATTGATCTGCTTTATCTCTAGATTCATCTAAACTTTTTGTGTCATCAAAATCATACATAGGTATCCTTCCATATCTGGCTTCTTTTAGTGTAGTGTTTTTAAGGTTTATTCCTATATCAATACTTCTTTCTTTTTTTTTTTTTTTTTAGAGATTTATTTATTTATGCATACAAGAGCTGGGGTGTAGGCCAGAGGTGTGGAGTGGTGAGAGGATTCACCAGAGACAGGGTGGGGAGCAGAACAGGCAGATCTACTGAAGTACACTGCTGAGGGGAGCAGTGGGCAAGACAGGAGAGGTCTGCTGCACCATATGGGAAGCTCCCTGGCTGGGGATGGAACTCCTGCTGTGATAGCTTCATAGCGCTGATACTTAACCGCTTGCGCCACCAGGGAGGCCCAGTACTTCATTCTTTTTTATGACTGAATTGTCATAGATACTCTATGCCCATTGTATAGAGTACAATGTTTTGTTTATCCATTCATCAATTAATGGACATTAATAGCTACTTTTTTTTTTAGCTATTATGAATAATGCTACCGTGAGCATTTGTGTACAGGTTTTCCTGTGAATGTGTTTTCATTTTTCTTGGGTTTATACCTAGGAGTGAAATTGCTGAGGAACTGCTTATCACTGTCTTTGATGTTTTTTTTCTCTGAGGCTCTTTCACAGCAGCTGCACCATTTCACACCTGCACCAGCCCACTCAGGAGTGCCGATCTCTCTGCTCTTCATCAGCACTTATTTTCTGTCTTTTTGATTATAACCAACCAGTGTTGTTAAGTAATAGCTCATTGTGGTTTTAAATAATTTTTTTTTAAAGAATTTTTATTTATTTATGTATACAAGCTGGGGTACAGGCCAGAGGCGCGGGGCGGCGAGAGTGTTCACCAGAGACAGAGCGGGGAGCAGAACAGGCAGATCAGAGTTACACTGCTGAGGGGAGCAGCGGGCGAGGCAGGAGAGATCTGCCGCACCATGTGGGATTCTCCCCGGCTGGGCATCGAACCTGCGGCCAAGCTCCACAGCGCAGTCATTGTGGTTTTAATTTGCATTTCCCTAGTGACTAATAATATTTAACCTTTTGTGTTTATTGGCCATTTGTATATCTTTGGAGAAATGTCTGTTACTTTGTCCATTTTTAAATTAGACTATTCATCTTTTTATTCTTGAGTTGTAAGACTTTTATATATCTTAGGTACAAGTCCCTTATCAGATGGATGACTGGCAGATATTTTCCCCATGCCATGAGCTGTCTTTTTATTTTTCTGATATGGCCTATTAAGCACAAAATTTAAAAATTTTAAGGAAGTCTGATGTATCTATTTTTTTCTATTTCACTGATGTTTTTGCTGTCATGTTTAAGACATTGTCTAATCCGAGGTCATAAAATTTACTCCTATAGTTTAAGATATTCATAGGGGTACATGTAAGTCTCTCATCCATTTTGAGTTAATTTCTGTCTATGGTGTGAGGTAAAGAGTTCCAGCTCTGTTCTTTGCATGTTGGTGTCCAGTTATCTCAGCCTGTTTGTTAAAAAGACTATTCTTTTCCCGTGTAATTATCTTGACATTCTCAAAGATCAATTGGCCATAAATTAAGAATTTATTTCTGGACTCTCAATTCTATTCTATTGATCTATCCATTTGTTGTCTTCTGGTATATCACACTGTCTTGATTACTGTTACTTTGCAGGAAATTTTAAAGTCAGGAAGTGAGAGTCTTGTAACTTTTTCAACTTTTTGCTGTTCTGGGTCCTTTGAATTTCCTTATGAATTTTAGGACCAGCTTGCCAATTTGTTCTACTATTTTTTAACAAATATTTTAGGGTTAAAAGAATTTAATGATCAGGAGGGAAAGATATCTGAAAAAAGAGCCAAGAAGACATAAGGGAGAATAAGAGGCAGCTTCCTAGGACACTAAGAACATTCTACCAAGTCCTCAGGTCCCCAGGAGATGCCAGTTTTTGGGGAGTCAAACTTCCCCTGACCCATGGTTGTCATGTCGAGAGAAACAGAACTGGTTTGGTGACCTCCCCCTGACCAGTACATCCATCTGTTCGTCTCCTCGGTGACCCTCCAGGACGCCGCGATCCAGGCAGGCAGGCTGAAGATTAAATTTGGTCAATGTTTTTTTCTTGTCTTTTCAGTTCATCCACCAATTGTGAAATCTCACCTTGTTCCTCTCGCATTACCAGATGTGTTCCACTTTCCTGAAACCAGTGACATTCTCAACATGAGTCGGCATCAGGGGCACAGGGAGGCTGTTAAAATATGGTCCCTGGCTCTCCTCCCAGGGATTCTGACCTGGCTGGTTTAATGTAGGGCTTAGGCATGCACATTTTAACATGGACCCTTTACCGATTTGGATGGATTTGGGCAGAACCCAGACCCCATTTGGAGAAATTCCTCGTAAAAGCCTGAATTTTGGGTAACCTTAAATGTTTGCACCCAAGTCCCAAGTCAGGGACCCTATGGCATAAAAACCCTTTGGGCTTCGTCTCTGTGCATCTGTTTGCTGCCCCCAAGTCTGTGGGGTTCTGCCTTTGGACACAGCAAGCTAGTGCTAGTCCAGTGTGGGGTCTGGGGCCACGTGGCGGGGGGCAGGGTGGTCTTTCCTGTGTGCAGTTTGGGGACCGTGACCCACCGTAGCCTGGTGAATTCCACCTTTACAGGCCAAAAAGAGTTCAGAGGATTTGAGGCTTCAAAGCAAATGCCTCACATTTAAACTCCTAGAGATTTGAGTTTTTTTAGGATGCAAATATTAGGAAGGTTGAAGTACTTAGTGACAAAAATGTTCCTTCTGTAATTTCTGAAGTAACTAAGGGTGAACCGTGAGGGTGCCTGGAGGAGGGAAATTCCAGGAGCAGCCGCCAGGTCTACTGGATGTGTGTGCAAGGGGCGGGGGAGGTGCCAGGGGCCCGGGGCAGCACTGGGCACTGCCCAGTGCTTCTGAGTATGAGAGTGGCCCTGCCAGATAGGATATAGAATTGAGGCGGTTCTCCCAATTTGATGTAGTGTTTCTACTGGTGGAGGAGAGAAGAGAAGAAAGTACCTCAGTCTTCTCTTGGGTCTTTGTAGCAGCATGCAAAAGCTTCCCCAGCCCTATAGAACACGTCTTCTCAAACTGCAGATGCTCTCCCTAAAGTAGGAATCTGGTTTGACTGGTGACAGAAGAGAAGGGACTATTTTGGAATGTGGATTTCTTTGGGGAAAGGACAGACCTCATCCCCTACCATAGAAGCATAAAAACACCGATCCTCTTGAAGCGGAGGAGAGAAGGCAACAGCGGATTGGAAAGAGAGGGAAAGGAAGCGGGGGAGAGGGCCAGTATCAGAATCTGTTCTGTAATTTTACTTAAAGCGGATCTGCCTCTTTTCATTTCTTCCCAAAACCAAACTAATTGTCGGTCGAGCAACCACTTGAAATTCTATTAGAGATTCCTTTGATAAAGAAGCAAACCCTGTGTGGGTTGGATAAAGGCGAAATCCTTGGTTGTCTCCACCTGAGTGTGTTAGATGTCAGGAAAGCAAACTGATTCAAGTGTCAGGCACCCTAAGGAAATGGGATATTTGACCAGGGTTGTCCTATCACTTTCTTGAATAACTCTTCCTCCTGTGCTAGTGTTTGATCCTAGTATGAGGAAATGCAAAGAAGAATTGAGTTTTACATTCTGAATGTACAAGTCTTCAGTGGGCATTAAAGTTACTTAATTCTCCTCCACTTCCCCCACTGATGCCAGAAATGCTTGCTTTGCTTTTATTTTTATTGAACTCACATTATAACATCATATACATTTTAGGTGTACCTGAAGTGCTTATTTTTTTAAAAGATTTATTTTTATTTATGCATATAAGAACTAGGGTGTAGGCCCGAGGTTGGGGGTGGTGCTGAGGTTTCATCAGAGACAGAGTGAGGAGCAGAACAGGTGGATCTACTGAAATACACTGCTGAGGGGAGCAGTGGGCGAGACAGGAGAGATCTGCGCCTGAAGTGCTTACTTTTATATAGTTCATATTATTTATAGTCTTGAAATTCTTTTGTCAAATTATTTTTGCAACACAATGGTACTATTTCTTTGGGAATACCTTTGGGACAGGAACTGTGATACCGATTTTATATATATTGTATATATAGTCAGCATCCCCCAAAGCGCTTACCATCAGGACGCCCATCAGGGCCTGCAGTTGACAGGTCCTCAGTAGATATCTTGTGAGTGGATGAACACGGATCATGTTCACTAACTTCCTTGGGGAATTTGCTGGGATATTGTCACACAACTGTTGTTGTGTACACATTTGGCTATTAATGAGCCAGTCATCCACTCACCACTTAAAAATGAGGAAAGTTGGGAATGCCGCCCAAGACAAAGGCTGTGGGCTGCTCGTTTGGGATCAACACCCCGTTGCTCCAAAACTGCCCCTTTCCTTGCAGGACGAGGAACAGCAGGAGATGGTCGCCTCTGCCGCCTTCATAGACCAGCATTACGGGCACCTGGTGGACGCCGTGCTGGTGAGGGAGGACCTCCAGGCCGCACATGGCCAGCTCAGAGTGCTCTTAGAGGAGCTGAGCAAGGACACTCACTGGGTCCCTGTTAGTTGGGTCAGGTGACTCGATCCTAGAAGGTACAGGTTGGAGAAGACGCAGAAGACCACCTAGTCCAGCCTTCCCAAGTTGCCATCAAGGAATATCCAGTGTGGAAGGGGACAGAATTTTCCATAAACTCCATCATCAAGAAGAGTTTAAGTGGGAAGTTTGTTTGTTGTTGGTTTTGATCTGTTGCTTTTCACTGGGCCCCTTTGGAGTAGAAAACCGGAGTGGAGAAGGGGCGTGACACAAACTAACACATTTCATTCATTAAAGTATCCCAGGCAAGTCGACCCTGATTCTTTGTACCAAAGTAAGTAGCCACTGTCCTTGGGGGTGCTGGTGGGTGAATCTGTACAGCCCGATTTGCAGAGATATTTAAGCCTTATGGAGTGAGGCTTTCTTTACCCACTTTCGTTGGAAACTGAGTTTTACCTAAGGGGATTTTCCATGCAACAGAAGTTCCCCTGCCTTCAGCATCAGAATGTTGATTTAAAATTTTTTGATGATGAGTGTCTGCCTGACAATGGAAAAATTGGTTCTTTACCTTTTAAAAGAGTGAGCCTATGCAGACTTTTAGGGAAGAGGAAGGCTCATGTCTCCATCCCAGTGAATTGCCATCCTGTCCTGCGGCACGGTGGGGTCTTGGGGACTCTGGAGAGTGTGAGGCCGCTTGTCTCCTTTTTCTGTGGTGTCTGGCTCCTACACTTGACCCCGACTTTGATTTGTTGATTTGTTCCCTCTTGTTAGTGACAGTTGCCCTACTTCTCCCTGTCCCTACCTTTAGGTTGTGGAGGTTCCTGTCGTGCTAGAGCAGAGAAGCCAGATGATTCCTCCTTTCTACAATGTCTAAGTCGTGGTCAATCATTCTGACTGCACATAGACTCAGCATATGACCCAATCAGTTGTCTAAAAGCAAAATGTTTAATGTCACACAGAATTACAACATAGCTACTCAGAGAATTTTCTTTTTTTTTTTTTTAAAGATTTTTATTTATTTATACATACAAGCTGTGGTACAGGCTAGAGGCGTGGGGCGGCGAGAGGGTTCACCAGAGACAGAGTGGGGAGCAGAACAGGCAGATCAGAAATACACTGCTGAGGGGAGCAGCAGGCGAGACAGGAGAGGTCTGCCGCACCATGTGGGATTCTCCCCGCTCGCGTCATGTGCTGCCGACAGCTCCACAGCACAGTGCTCAACCACTGCGCCACCAGGGAGGCCCAAGAATTTTTATTTCTAATAGACAGTGTGTATCTATTTTGTGTCAGGATTGAGGCTAAGGCTTTGCATACATTACCTTGACAAATACACCAGGATCGTGACATAGGATTCTATCCCTATAAGGCAAATGAGATCGCCAAATCCAACCACTAGGCCACCAGGGATGTTGTGCAAATGAGGAACACGAGACTTAGAAGGTTTAATTAATGTGTCCAAGCTCTCACTGCTTTAAGAAATGGCAGCGCTTGTAGTTTTTGGGCCCAAGTTTCGCCAGTACTAAAGACAGTCATTAATCATGACTCTGGCCTTATTCTTTTGGTTCCATCCCTGAGGCTACATGTTAAGTCATTGACTTTACTGAACAACATGTTTGTGACTAGAATTTGCTAGAAGAGATATGGCCATGCCTGCTCAGACTGAAGAGGCTGCTTACATGCATCAGTTTTCAAACTTCCTCGTGAGAAGAGGCCAGGTTAAGGGTGAAGCACAGGGAGAAGGTTTTCAGCCCATTTAGAAATTTCCATTTTGACTTCTTGCAGAAGGACACCTTTGACTCGCTAGCTTACCATCCTGGTGGGGCCACCTAACAGAATCACGTTCTTCAGACTTTTCTAGCAAAAGGACTTCTTTGCACTTAAGGTGGGGTTCTGCCAAGTGGAATTGGGCTTTTGTATGAATGGTACATGCAAAGCTGTGTATTTTACAAGAGATCCCACATCTAAAGTTAACTCACAGGCAAAACATGTTAAATCAGAATTATTTCTGCAAAATCCCCTGCAGGGGGGTGGGGGGGCACCATGGTGGAGAGTCTCACCATTCCCTAGCAAGTCCCACTGGTGGTCTTCCTCCAGGATAGGAGCTCAGCAGGTAAGCTCCAGGCCACGTTTCACTGTCTTTCACACTCAAGCGACATTTTCTGCTTCTTACTCAGTACTTCACAACTGTCAGGTGAAATGATAATAATTCTCTTCATGTACATCACGAAGCAAAGCATTAAAATGCGATGCCTGCTTTGTGTCCTGTAGAGTAGCTTCCCTACCCCTAAGACAAGTCGTGTCTACAGCTTTTTGTCTGCTATTAAGTCTGTGAAGAGTAGAATGAATAGGGCTTTAGAGACAGAGGTCATCTTACTGTTCATAAAAAGCAAGATTGTTAAAAAAAAAAAGCCTGCTTATAAATATTTATTGGTGGAACATGTATAAATATAATTCCAGATCTCACTCTAGTTGGCAGTACATATGTTCTGAACCCCTGGGCAAAGTTTTTGCCAAAATCCATCATTCTGGCTCCCCACACCAAGAAGTCTCCTTTCACATATGCCTCAAGTTGTATTTTTTCCCTTGGTCCTTGCAGAGTTAGGTAAATTCTCTGCCTGTGTCTGCCACCAAAAATGTGAGCTCTAGAGGACTTTTCTGCAGCAGGGAAGTCAAATGGGTGGGCCTTATGTGCTGCCTCTGCCCTTTCTTGCACCCACAGCAGACATGACTAATCGTTGAAGACCCTCTCCTGCTGAGTCTGGGGACCACTTTGGATCTTTCAGAACATAGTATCCAGGATCAATTGAGCAGAATTAGCAAGTAAGTTAAACCTGTTACCTGCTATCCTAGATGTAGCTGTCTGTAACCCTCCCTGCTATGACTCCATTCCCTCCAGGAGATGAGTTTAAGGTAGTTACAGCTCTCCATCCTTCCTGGGCAGTGCTCAACTATGGTAAACATTAGCCAGTCGTGCTTGGATTGTTGAGTGTTCAAATCTGCATGTGCTTTGAGACATGCAGCCCATCAATGTTTTATATCCACTTATCCGTGTCACCTCATTTATGCCACCAGTCTCAAGCTCATGCATTCAAAAAGTGAGAGCATGCAGTGGTTTATAAATCAGTGAGCTGGAAAGAAGGTGGGGGTGCTGATGAGTACCTCAGAACTTGAGGAACAACAGTGTCGTGAATGTCCTGAGTTTTCCCATGTACTCCCCCCGCCCCCCGCCCTCCCCTCAGGCTGAGTTCTGGACACCTGCAACCCAGAGCCACAAAGAAAACTTGTTTTCTCTGCCAAAGGGAAGGGGAAGTCCAGTGGAAACCTAGCGGGTTTGGGGGGCTCCAACCCTAGCTCCACACCAGGGCACCAGCAGGCGGCCCCACTCAGTTACAGCACAGCAGCCGAGCCCTGCCTCCTTACACTGTGGCCTAGAGAGACCCGGATCCAGCAGGGGCTGCCCTCCCCTCTGCAGGAGGGGGCCCGGCGACACACCAGTTGGGAAGCACCTTCTGACACCACAGAAGCACCAGCAGGGAGTGAGTGGGAGCCCAGCCGCACCAAAAGAACAGAGCTGACCAGAATAGCATCACAAGGGTTCAGAAAACCCAACTGTCATTTAGTTAAAACCCATAAAAGCAGCAAGAATCTGTACACTCCCTAAGCAGACTCCTGCTTGCTAATGAAGATGTAAACAGGATTAAGAGAGCCCTAATATCCAGGATGCAGCACTCATGCACCAAACTGGAAAAATAAAAAAAATTTAAAACAGACTAAAACAATAGATGCCAATACTGATATGATTTAGATGTTGGAGCTTATCTGATGAGGATTTTAAAGCAATTGTGATAAAAAATACTTCAATGATCAAATATAAATTCTCTTGGGAAAAAAATCCTAAATATCAGCAAAGAGAAGTTATACAAAAGAACCAAATGTAAATTGTAGAAATAAAAAAAACTGTAAACTGACAAACTGATGATAATTGAGTGGAAGTGACAAGACCAAATCAAGGTACTTGAGTTCAGATAAATAAACTATTTAATATTGAATAGGAGACTAAAAATAAAGAAGAGCTGCAGGGATATGTGGGACAATGAGGAGAGAACTAAAAACTTGAATCATCAGAGTTCCAGAAAGAGGAGAAAGTGTGGGAGTGAGAAATATTTAAATAGTGGCTGGAAATTCCCCTAGTTGGATGAAATGGTAGAAAGCTTCAGATTCAAGAAGCTAATAAACAGCAAAGAGGATAAGCCCAAAGAAATTCATACCGTGAGACAGTATCATTAATCACTGGATACCTAAAGACTAAGAAAAAAACAAGCAGAGAGAAACTATATCGATTCAAGTTCTATCACAGTATCTCTGCAAAAGAAATGGGGGAAGCCAGCAAGGGTGACATTCAGAAAGAGCTGAAAGCTGAGAACTGCCAGCCTTGAATCCTATATACGATGAGACTATCCTTAGGAATCAAAGGGAAATAAAGACATTGTCAGGTGAGAGGAAACAGAATTTGCTAAAACCTGTTCTTAAAGAATGACTAAAGAAAACTGAAACACAAAGTAGATGACAGAAGGCTGGGACCTTCAGAAAGGAAAAATCAACCACCAAACAGGTAAAAATACAAGTAAATAGAATATACTTTTACCTCTTGAGTCTCTTTACCCCTATTTTCTGGTTGAAGCAAAAGCTGTACCACCACGTGATATGCATAGAAGAGCTGGGGTGTAGGCCAGAGGTGTGGGGGGTGAGAAGACTCACCAGAGACAGAGTGGGGAGCAGAACAGGCAGATCCACTGAAACACATTGTTGAGGGGAGCAGCGGGCGAGACAGGCAAGGTCTCCTGTGCCATATATGGATCAGCTCCATGGCCGGGGATCAAACTCAGGCCATAAGAGTGACAGCACTGAGACTTGACCCCTAGGCCACCAGGGGGGCTCTCAGTGTATGTAAAGGAAACCCACAAGAAACTTACCTTTTCAAAGTGAGGAGGTTTAAGGGAACAATGCAAGACAGAGATCAGCAGAACAGGGAAAAAGCCACGACTAAGAATGCCTGTCTATGCTGTACACAGGGAGGCTGAAAGTGAGGAGAATGATTGATTATGCAAACAAGTTTTAACAAGCAGTGATTATAGCAATGTCAATTATCAGATAAAGTAGACTTGAGAGAAAGGAAAGTGTATTGGGACGAGGGACGTGTCACGGGTGACATCACTGCACCTGCAAGATGGAGCAATCGTGCATGTGAGGGCACCGGATCCCAGAGCTTTAAAATAAAGGAATCTGAAGCTGACAGAATTGGAAGGTGAAATAGACAAATCTATAATTAAAACTGGGAGTTTCAACACCCTCCTCTCAGCAGCAGATAGAACTTTTAGGCAGAAAATCAAGGACAATAGAAGAGCCTAATACCATCAACCCACAGGATCTGAACCGACCCCCACAGAACACCACCCTCAGCAAGAGCACAACTCATATTCTTTTCCAGGGCTCACAAAGTGTTTACCTTGATAGGTCCCATTAATAAAGGTAAAGGAACTGAAATGATCAAGTATGTTCTCTGATCATCATGGACTCAAACTAGAAATCAATAATAGAGAAACAGAGGGAAATCTCCAGACAGTTGTACGTCTATCTAGCATAACCTGAGTATTTCATGAAAACTCCCTAGAAAAAAGACCCTCTTGCATGCTTAAAAAGGAGTAGGTGTTGTCCGGGTGAAGAGGGGACAGTGTAATAAACAGGACAAGATGAAAGCATGTGTTTTGTCAGCTGGAAATGGCACTAAGCGTAAGTGTGCAGATGTTTGTCATCTTTGCAGAAGTCTGGTCTCTGAGCTTACTGTAATTTGGGGAAATTTGCTATCTTCTGATTCTGGCAAGAATCAGAACCCTTTTCCAGAAGTGGAAAAAGCCAGGTATTTTCCCAGCTTCTCTGGCAGCTGAAAAATGGGCATAGGCTTGAAGTTATACAATCAGCTACACTTCCACTCTTTTGGCTTTGGGAGCTAGTGACACAAAATGGCAGGGATGAGACGGGCCTTTCAAAGGCAGTAGTCATAGCTCAGCTCAGCGAGATCTCGTACAGGTGCGGCGTGAAGAGGGGTGAAGCCCAGGCAGCAGAGCGAGCCTCGGTGTGTTCAGACCAGTTCTATGGCAAGATTTCGGGGGTTGTTCTTTGATGAACAGTTTGCAGCTTGGTTCTGCAGTTTTCTAGGAAAAACTGCAAACTGATATATATATCCTTTCAATAAATTTTGCTACTTAAATCAGGTACAGTTGCTATTGCTCAAAACTAAGAATTTATTTAGATAAAGCTTGCCAAACAGGAGGTCCAGGATCATGCATGCAGGGTCTTATGTACCTTATTTAAAAATATGCATTATTTTGGAAGGAATGACAAGTCACTTTTGGTGTGAAGCTAGAGAACGATGTAGGTATCTTTTTGTTGCATTAGTAGAACCAACTGTAAATCTCAAGTGCCTGAAATCTGGGCAGCAGCATATACAGAGATTAAGAAGTAGGACTGGTAGATTTGAAATATGTAAGGAGAGGGAAAAGATGAAAGAGGCATAGAGAAGTAAAGGATGATCCCTGGTTGTAACTTGGATTTTAGGATTTATTTTATTTTTTTCTTTTTTAAAGATTTATTTATAGAAACTGGGGTACAGTACAGAGGTGTGGGGCGGCGAGAGGGTTCACCAGAGGCAGAGTGGGGAGCAGAACAGGCAGATCAGAAATACACTGCTGAGGGGAGCAGCAGGCGAGGCAGGAGAGGTCTGCCGCGCCACGTGGGATTCTCCCTGGCCGGGCATCCAACTCGCATCGCCGCTGCCGACAGCTCCACAGCGCAGCGCTTAACCGCTGCACCACCCGGGAGGCCCGTAACTTGGATTTTAGGAAGAATGGATGCAATTAGCTGGGGCCAGTTTAATAATGAATTTATGTTTGGACACTGATTATTTTTAGCTTTTAATTTTGAGATAAGTGTAGATTTACATGCATGTAAGAAATAAAACAGAGAGGGCCTCCCCAGTGGCACAAAGGGTTAAGTCTCAGCACTGAAGCTATCCACAGCCACTGCAGCACGAGTTCAAACCCCAGCCTGGGAGCTTCCCACATGGCGCAGCAGACCTCTCCTGTCTCATCTGCTGCTCCCCTTAGCAGTATATTTCAGTCAGTCTGCCTGTTCTGCTCCCCACTCTGTCTCTAGTGACATACACACACACACACACCCACTGTGGCCTATACTACAGTCCTTGCATGCATAAATAAATAAATCTTATGAAAAAACTGTAAAGTTAAAAAAAAAGGAAATAATACAGAGAGGTCCTGTGCACCACTTACTCATTCCCCCACTGGTAGCACATCACAAAACTATTTCTCCTCTAGGATGTTGACATTGATACAGTCAAGATATGAGCAGTTTCATCATTAATAATTTGCACAACATCAAATTAAAATACTCAACTGTGTGAAAGGCCCTGCTAAGAGGATGCAACTACAAAGCACAGGCTGGGAGAAAATATTTTGCAGCTCCCATATCCAACTTGTATCTAGACTATATAAAGAACCTACAAAATCCAATATTTAATAAATAAATTAGAAAATGAGCAAGAGAAATGCAGACATTTCGCTGAAGAGGATACACAGATGGCAAATAAACCCATGAAAGATGTTCACCTTCACTCACCATTAAAGAGATGCTAATCAAAATCATATGAGGTGTGACCACATGTCAGAATGGCTAGAATAAAAAAAGAATAGAAAATAAAAACATCAAGTGCTGGTGAGGATGTGGAGAAAACAGAACACGCATCCCACTGTTGGGGGAAATGTGCAATGGTATAGAGAGCGAATTTGAAACTAGTTTTGTCATCACATGGACTCACCATGCGTGACCCCCCAGCAATTGCACTCTTGGGCATTTATCTCCAAGAAATTGAACTTATTTTCATGCAGAAACTTGTGTACAAATGTTCATAATTGTTTTATGCACAATAGCCTTAAAAAATTAGAAGTTCCCCAGATGTCCTTCAAGGGGCAAATGCTGACAAATTGGTACATCTATATCACGAAATAATACTCAGCAATTTAAAGGAAATACTGATACACACAACTTGGATGAACCTCGGGAAATTCTACTGAGTGAAAGAAGCCAGTCTGGAAAGGACGGATTCTGACTTCTCCTGTACCACTCGTGAAGTAACTCGTGAAAGAGACGTGAAAGGGGCTAGGGATGGGAGGACGGGGGTGGGGGGACCGTGGCTACGAGGGGGCACACAATAGAGTCTTTTGAAAACGGTACAGCTCGCTATCTTGGCTGCGGTTACGCAGTTACGTGCGTGCGTCATCAAATGGCATAGAATCATCACATGCACACAAACGGGTGCACGCAATGCTGGTGACATGCCTGCACCCTGTGACTAATGTCAGTTTCCTGAGTTGATACAGTGACACAAGATGATGGCATTTGGGCAAGTTGGGAGAGGAGTGCAGGAGACCACAGCCCCTGTACATGTATTTCAACTTCATCTCAATCTATCATTATTTAAAATAAAAAAAGGTGATTGATCTGTGATGAGAACATTTAAGATCTCAACCCTCTTTCCAAACGATGTTTAAAAAGTTAAACTCAAAACCAGCAGGACAAGACCTGGAGGCAACGCGTGTAGCCTGTCTTGCCTTATGTTTTCAGATATATTTTGACGTTTTATACTGTTGCTGCTCCCTGAAAATGAACAGAATACATGGAGACTTCGATGAAGCCCTCATTCCAATGTTGTGTATTCATATAGAAACGTGCAGCATCTGTTCTCTGTTGTCTGAACCTAAATTTTGTCCCATGCTTTTTGTTTTCCTTTTTGACAGAGCTGAACTTCTAGCTGGGTCAACTCTTCCCAACCTTGCATGAAATGATGGTGTAGGTTTAAAAAAGTTCTCTTTCTCTCCTTTCCTTAGGCTGAAATAAAAATGTTTTTTGGATCTTTCCTGCTCAATACTCCATTCTGCCTCTGTTTTCACATAGAAACTAAAAGCCTTTGAATACCTTGAATGTAACTTACACATTTTATGTTCCAAGCTTTATTGTTATACACTAAGACAGAGCATACAGCCACTTAGGAGAGTCTTGAAATTCTAAGCAGCTAAGCAATCCTAGGTCTTCTTATATCTTTTTCCATTGTGAGTGACCTTGTATTTAGGGAGGAGAGAGAGAAAGAAATGGAGACACATAAATTATACGGAATTATTGGAAAGCCCATTATCTTTCTGCCCAGGGGGGAAATAAACAAGCTAGTCATTACCAATAATATTAAATAATATAAAATGCCAACACAACAGTCCTTTGCCTTGTGACTTTGGCATGACATTAAAGCCATGAGACCTCCTGTTTCTTATTATTGGAATAGATCACTTCCCCTTAGACTCCTATACAGCCTCCAAGCTGATGACAAAAACAGTCGCTTCCTATTTTATGGAGACAGGAAACACAGCGCTCTAAGCTTCCCAATGGGCAGTGCTACAGAGGAGCAAAAGCCACACACCCCCCAGCCCACATTCTCCACTCTGCAGTTTGGGGTGTGTTTTCAACTGTGACCACTCTTGCTGAAGTGCAGCTGCGTTAAGACATACCTATTCATCTCGGGAGAGAAGGTATCTTGTTGTATTTCTAATATAGCGCCTTGAATTCTTGAAGAAAAATAAATCAGAAAGATTGATGTCACGGTCAGATTACTCATGCTGAAGTTGAAGTTCTCAATCCTAAGAATGGCTTAGACCAAAGCCTGAGAGAGTGCAGGTTTTCATAAACAGTGCAGATGGGTTCCCACCCCACCCGTGCTCCCCACTGACCCCAACTTCTCAGAAGGGTGATTCCTAAATAAAGCAAATCAACCATATATTGAATTGTATACTCATCATTTTTGCTTACACCTTCCTTAATGAAATCACTTGCAGCCTTTTGTGATGAAGTAAAGGATGAGGGATGATGTTACCGGATTTTTTTTAAAAACTAATGCATCATTACTTTGCTACCAAGGAAATGGAGCACAGGATAGTTCCCCGTGCTATTTGCTCTGGGTGATTTTCTTAGAACGATGATTGCATTTCTCATGAGCTCGCCCTCTAAGCTTAGGGGTTCTGTCTGCTCTGGACAGGAACGGACTCTGGGCACATCCCTAAGAACCCACATGCCTGCCAGTCCAGCTCAGACGACCTGCGGTCATAGTGGGGTTTTCGATCACCAAGCCTCTTCAGAATACCCTGGTTTTCCACAGTGATTCTCACTAGCTCCCGGTTCCTTATTTCTCTGTTTAAGCTGAAAAACACAAAACCCCCCAGATGGGAAGAGAATAAAATCCCCCACCTGGATGGAGTAGGGGAGGTGAAGTCACGATGTCATAAACCCAGACTGCCTATGCGCAGGGAGCAAACCCTCTCATTGAGAGCCTGGCAGGTTTGCTTGTGGGACCAACATGCATGCTGGGAAATATGCAAAGTATTTTCAGGCTTAGATCAAGAGACTGGTTCACAGCCCCACTGTCCATTAGGAGAGTCTACTTCACTGGTTGGGGTGGATCTTGGGCATCGCATTTTGCCAAACCTCCCCAGGGATTGAGCATCTCTGGGTTATATGGCGAGAGAAGTCCTTGCCTATGGAAAAATCACAAATGACTGATGACGAGTTCACCTCACTCCCTCCAACTGTCATCTTAGTTTCAGATATTCAAGAATATAGGAAAGGAATCTTGACATTTTCCTCTGTGTGTGTGTGCACACACACACACACACACACACCCCATTGAATTCTTTTCCTTGCACCTGTTTTGTAGCCTGACCTTAAATGTCTCCTTTACCAGACCTTGAGTTCTTGGAGGTTAGAAAGTAAATATCTCATTGCAACTGTATATTCCCAGGGCTTAGCATATAGTAGTTGCTCAGGAAATATTCGTGGAAACTATTTTAGAAGCCACAGTCCCAGCCACGTTCTTCATTCTATAAAAGTAGGCAGTGCTTTCTTGATGAACTCTGAATAGGACCCAGAAAAACCTCTTAGATAAAATAGAAGTTTTTTAATGCTAGAGAAAGGCCCCCATTCGGGGTGGTTTTCAGTCTCCTTAACATCCAGTCTGTCTATTTCTCAAGTTAAGACCCCTAAGTATTCCTCCTGCTCAGAAGACCCTCCCTCTAAATGTCAAAGTGGACTTTCCAAAAATAAAGAGAACACTACCTCTTGGTAAAATATTCATTCCAGCAATCCACCTTAGCTGGGCCGCGGTGGGCATTTGCGATTTTCTGACACAGTTGCTTGTTTTCGTATTCGATTTTGTCGATTCTCTTTTGTTCACCCTGGCAAGAAACCCCACCCCAGGGTGACATCGGGGCCGCACTGTTCTAGCACAATGGCTGACGCCACCCTCGGGGCCTGTGGAAAAGGGGCGAATGGGGCCTGTGTGGAGAGTGGGAGCAGAGCTGAGGAAACTGGAGATGATGAGAACGGGAAAGAGGAGCTGAGAGTTATCTTTGGGTTTGGAGGAATTGAGGAGGCGCTGGGAACCTGGCTTCTTCAGGACAGAGATGGAAACCCAAGGACATCTGCAGATGGCAAGGACAGGTACCTGCAGTTTGCTCAGTTTTAAAATGTGATGCGTGTGCACCATTGGAGGCTTGGTATCCACCGCCGGCTTCACTAGGTTAGAAGGATGAGAGGATTGTTACGTCACAGGTGGCTTCACAAAACCTGCTCCCGTTCTGGACAGTGACCCTAACTACTAACCATGATTTTCAATTCTGACCTTAATTCAGTTCAGGAATTTTAATTTCCCAAACTTCTTCAAAGAGCTTTGAGCAGAAATGAATGATGAGGGCTAGCAAAAGGAAACTTTACAGAGATAAGTCCTTTGAATCCAATGAAAGACTTTCTTCCTCCCTTCCTCTAAATGACTAATCTATTAGGGCGGAAATCCTATCCTCTTTCTAGCTCACTTTGACTTGAAGGAGTTTGAGTGAGTGTTTCTATCCAGTGAACTCCCTGGGGTGAGATCAATTTTATCACTTGACCCAACTCAGCAGATGTGGCCATGTCCTCTGCAACGCCAAGTGCTGGTCTGGTCTCCTATCAAAAGTTCTACAGTGGCCCTTCCAGAAACCCTAGTCGCAATGTCCTGTCCAAACTACCCACGTACCTATTTGGATTCTATTCTTGTGACATATGTAGTGGCCAAAGTCCAGTTTCTTCCTGAAGGTTGTGGTCTGTCTATGATTAGACACAATAACAGGGTAAGCTAGATAATCCAGGGAATTGTTCATCTTCTCTTCCTAATCTCACTTCAGAAATGAGGCAACCGGTTCCTCTGTGAGGTACTTAGCTGTCCCCATGATGTGTTGTCATAGCTACCTAGTTATGACGTCAGAGCAGGTCTCCAGGAAGGAAGAGGAGCAGCAGAACACGCCTGGCTGTGCCTGGGCTTCTCCTTTGAAAGCTAATTTAGGCCCAAGTCAGGATGAGGGACTTTCCCAGCTCCCTGGAATGCAGATGCCACGGACACCAGCAGGAAGAGGTGTGTGGTGTCGGGAGGCCTGGGATGGGGTGTGGGTATGGGGAAATCACCTTGGCTACGTGCCCCACGGGAGTAGTTTCCCTGCAGGTGTGGGACTGCAGGGGAATTCCTGCATCTTCCCCTGTTTTGGGGGAGATGAAAGATGACCTTAATGGCAATCTGATTCAATTTCTTCATTTTGCAGATGAAGGAAGCTGAAGTCCAGAGCAGCAGAGGCCAGGTGTCAGAGCTAGGCTCTGGATGGGAGTTTCCTGAGTTCTGGGCACCGTACTGGCTTTTTAGGGGGGAGAGTGGGAGGGGATCTGCCTCCTGCTTTCTTGGGGGCGGACAGAGACTGTCTTCTGCTCATGTGGGATCTCAGCAAATGATGAGCTGCTGGTACCATGTGGCTGAGAGTGGGCTGGAAGCTGCTCCAGAAAGTTACAGAGAAGCCTGGTTCATCTCCGCAGTAGCACGTAGTGGGCACAAGGCATAGCATGTAGTGTGGGTGCTCAGGACGTTGATGAAGGAGGACTAGTACCTACTGAGTACTCACTGTGGAGTGCCAGGTGTTTATTTGAAAGTCACATTTAACCTTTCAAATGACCTTAGGAGTTGAGTATTATATTGCTGTTCCTCCGACCACCACCTTGGCAGACAGGTTTAGACACATGAAGTAATTCCCCAGGGTCAGAAGTCAAAGCTGCTTGCACAGAGTCCAGGGCTTGAAGCATGAGGCTGACTCAGTGACTGTTGAAAGAAACACACCCCAGAGTTGGGAATGTTTCACCTCACTGGTCTGTAAAATGCGCATTCTCATTCAGGAGGTCCGAGCTGGGCTGGAGATTCTGCAGGACCAGCCCCCATGAGGCCAACACAGCAAGGAGTAGGGCTCCCAAGCAGCAGAACAGGGTGTCTCTGTAACCTGGGGGGACCCGAGATGACCTGGTTAGTGAGTCCTCACCTGCTCGATTAAGAATGCAGAATACACAGAGAAAACTTAAAACAAAAGGGCTTATTTACATGGGGAGTGAGAAAAAGGGAGAAATAAGAAGAGGAGAAGGAAATGCACTGGCGTGGGAGCACACCACTGGGTGCCGTCTGATACCCACAGATGGAGAAGGCTGAACAGAGACCAGGGTGCAGTCAGAAGTCAACCAAAAGAAAAAAGACCAGCATGCCTGTGTCAGTGTTTCAAGGTCAACATGTTGACTCAACTCAGCAGGCTCCATTCAGGGAAGCAGGGGATTGAGACCAGAACACTCCAGCTTGGCCACGAGCATCACCCACTGGCTTGGAGGCCGCTCCTCACTGTTCCCTTAACAATCTGGAAAAAAACAAACAAACCCTTGGGTGTGAAATGGGGCAAGTCCTGGAGGGACAGGAACTGCCTGGCTGGTGGGTCCTCATCGCTGGGCTTAAAAATGGAGGATCTGACCCAAAGGCAGACAGACAAAGAGAAACAGTCATACGGTGTACTTATATAGGGAGTGAGAAGAGGGTGAGGGTAGAAGAGAGAGAATATTTATAGGCTGGCACATGACCAGATGCCCTGTCCTGCTCCAAATGGTGTTCACTGAGCAGAGCCTAAGGCCCAAGCTGAAGCTGCATGTGAAAACTTCTCCAGCTACACCGTCTCCCAGTGGGGTTCGTGCCCAAGTGGCTGGCTTCACTCATTTTTCCTATCAGACCCCCTCCACCCAGGATGTCAGGGGAAGGAATCAAGAAAGCTCTACCTTCTACCATCAAGCTGGCAATGAAAGCCCCTTGAGAAGCAGGGGAGGAGCTGGTGCTTTGCCAGCTAAATTGGCAGCATTTGGCCGTTAAACTACTTGTGATCCAGGCCGGAGTCCAGTCTCTGGTCAGCGGATGGGATCTGGGGTAGGAAAGGTGGCCACATCCCAGCCTATAAAGTCTCTCTCAGTCGTCCCTTTTCTCACTCTCTGCTTAAGAAGGTCCTGTCATTGTTGTTTCTGTGTGTCTGTGGTTGCGTCATGTCCTGCATTCTTTTTTTTTAAGACTTATTTATACATACAAGCTGGGATGTAGGCCAGAGGTATAGAGTCGTGAGAGGGTTCACCGGAGACAGAGCGGGGAGAAGAACAGGCAGATCCACTGAGATACACTGCTGAGGGGAGCAGCGGGTGATGCAGGAGAGGTCTGCCGCGCCATGTGGGAATCTCCCTGGCCGGGTATTGAACTCATGCTGCAGTGGCTCTGGATAACTTCATAGTGCTGCGCTTAACCCGTTGCGCCACCAGGGAGGCCCCCATGTCCCGCATTCTTAAGCTTTCAGGTGAGGACCCACCAACTAGGTCACCCTCATCCTCCCCCCCACCAGGTTTGCCCTGCTTCAGCTTGGCACCTAGTGGGGGGCCAGACACTGGAGGTTGTTGGCCAGTCCGAGTCTCTTCCTTGCCTTGGCCACCATAAGTGTGTTACAATTGCTGAATACTTGCTGGTATTTTCTTTTTCTGTCTCTAATTTAGAGGAACTTGGTTTTATTTCAGTAGAGCTCTCTTTGTGTATACTTTGGGGTCCAATCTTTCAGCAGTTCTCAGTTTTGGTTGGTTTGGGTGATCTTATAAAGTCTGATGTATGGAAACTGATTTTGGTATTACAGAAGGGCCCGAGGGCTTACACACAGGGCTGGTTTTTAATCTTTAGGGTTTTTGCTTCTCTAGGGCTTCTTGGGTGTTTGTGTGAGCATTTTCTTTCTTTTTTTTTTTTTAAAGATTTATTTATTTATGCCTACAACATGGGGTACAAGCCAGAGGCATGGGGTAGCGAGAGGGCTCACTAGAGACAGAGTGGGTAGCAGAACAGGCAGATAGACGGAAACGCACTGCTGAGGGGAGCAGCGGGCGAGGCAGGAGAGGTCTGCCGCACCATGTGGGAATCTCCAGGCCGGGTGTCGAACTCGCTTTGCCGCTGCCAACAGCTATACAGCGCAGTGCTTAACTGCTGCACCACCAGGGAGGCCCTGTGTGAGCATTTTCTATAGCTCTGGTTTTGAATAGAGGGTGAGCCTTCTACTCTAGCTGAGAGTCACCGTGGATGAATTCCTGAGAGTCAGCTTGGAGGAATTCTACCTGACTGCAACGAGATCAGGTGTAAGCCAATGTCCAAGAAGCATATGTGGTTTTGTTTTTTGTTTTGTTTTGTTTTTTTTACTTTAACAGTGCTTGGCTGTGTACTCACGACATCAGAGTGTCAGGCTATTTTGCAATTGGAGAAATTTTGTAGATGTAAATTTTGCAGATGGGATGAACTTACATATATACACACACATATATATGCATGTAAGTGTATATATACATATACACACACGTGTGTGTGTGTGTGTGTGTGTATAGATGCATTTATGTCCCCCCATGAATTTGATTTAGCAAAGTCAGAGGCCTGCTTGCTGGCACAAAGAGAAGGGAACGCAGCCCTCCCCTCACCCTGACAACTATAATGAGGAGAAACAGTAGGGGGGAGATCACTAACCCACTAGCAGAGAACCCCTTTCCAAGAAACCAGCCCCTCCTGGGGAGGCGTAGAGGCTTCACATTGCCTTTTCAGGACAGGACTGGAAAGACTTCTCCTCATAACCAGACAGGGCACCTAATTTGGTCAAAGGAGTTACCCTGGGGTGGGACAGTTCTGTCTTCCCCAAATCCAGATGGACAGACTGAATCAACAGGGGCAACCTGCAGGATACTATTGGGCCCACAACCCCCTTTCCATCAAGGGACACCCCCCACCCCCGCATTGGAGAAATCCCTTCTTTCCATACTGTATCCTCAAGGGATGACTGATTTAATTGCTTCTATTTTTGCTTCCATGGGCCTACTGGGTGCCATATAGCGCGTTTTACATACTATTGACAACAGATGAGCGCCACCCACTGGCTGGGAGGTTGCTCTTCACTTTTCCTCTTACAGGTGCACCCTGGTCAATAGGAATTTTTTTTAAGCTCAGCATTTGATCCAGTGAAGTTAATGCACTTCCCAGTTTGTAAAGATACAGAAAATGCCTTAGTTGGGAATGGGGAGAGGACCGCCGAAACTCCTCAGCGGCGGTATTCCCACCCTCAGGGGCAAGCCTAGCGGTCCTCCGGGGTGCACCCGCAGCGCGCCAGCTGCCGGGGATTGGAGCGCGCGGGCTGCCAGCACTCCCCGCTTTCCGCGCTAGACGGGCCCGCCTCTGGGGCGGGGCGGGGCGGGTCTCCGCTCGGGAACCCCCGCCCAGCTGACCCGTCCGCTCTCCCTCCCTAGCTGCTGCCGGGCGTGCGGGGCCCGGCCGCCGCCATGTCGGGCCCGTTCGAGCTCTCCGTGCAGGACCTCAACGACCTGCTCTCCGACGGCAGCGGCTGCTACAGCCTCCCGAGCCAGCCTTGCAACGAGGTCACCCCCAGGATCTACGTGGGCAACGCGTGAGTCGCCGCTCCTAGCCCCATCCCCGCCGGCCCCTCCCTGAGGCGCCCCGCCCACCCGAATGCCGGGGTGGGGGTGTCAGCAGGCGGGTGGGGGCGCGGGGCGTGGTCGTCCTTCCGGAGCGACAGTTGGGGCCGGGCGGGGGCTGGAGTCGCCGCCCACCCCCGCGTGTGGGGCGGTGGGGTTGGACCCCGCCCGCATCGCGCGCTTCCTTCCCTTTCGCCGGGTGCGCGCAGCCCTGGGGGCCGCTTGGCAAGCTGGGGGTCGGGCCCAAGTGGCCTCCAGTTAGGGGCTCGGCCTTGGGCGGGGTCAGGGCTACCACATTCACTAAACAGGTGGCCTTCTGTGGCCGGGCCGGTCTCCTGCCCGCGCGTCATGTGACAGCTGCCAGGTTCTGCAGTGAGGTCACCGCGGAATGTCTGCCTTCGCTGCCATGGCAACGGGCTAACGTCACAATTCGGGCGTGGAATTTGCTCTGTTGGGCCCGCCCAAATCGTGGGGGCGGAGGGGGGGGCTCCAAATACCCTAAACACCCCAAACAAGAAACCCCAGAGGACCGGGGTTTCTTCGCTCCTTCTTCCGTCTCTGTATTTGATGTACTTGGGGTTCTAGAATGATGCAATAAGCCCCTTAAGAACCTGAGCCATCACTTAGAAAAGGTTACTGCTTTGTAATCATGAACAGTGTAGGAGCAGGGACAGCTAAAACAGAAACCTGCAAGTCTCAGCCCAAGGCACCAAGAACAGCAAAGTTCCGAAGATAAGCCCCTCTCCGGCCACCCAAACGCCCATGGAAACCCTGCTTTCTTGGACATTTTGGCACTTTCACTTATTTTTCAAGTGATAACCAAGGTCACGAGCGTCTGGTGGTAGCCAGAGTGACTCGTGCTGATGGCCACTGTAGAAAACACATCCCTTGCCCGCCAAGCAAATCAGACCTTGTACACAAACACGTGTGTATGTGTGTGTGTGTGTGGTGTGGTGTGTGGTGTGTGGTGGTGATATGTTTAGCAGGGAGGGTCTTCTGAGCACCCAGTGCTTACCTACCCATCACCAGCCCCCTAAACAAAATCAGGGCTCTTGATTGGAACTCTCAGGCAGGAGAGAGGCCTGCAAGAGCCACATTTCCCAGGTTTCGGGAATGGCATTTGATGTGGACGGGAGAGGAACAGCGAAGGGGAAGACAGAACAGCGCAGGTGTAGGAGAAAGCTCTCCTTTCTGTCACTTAGCAGCCCATGTGAGCACACGTACAACCTTCTGCTGTCCTGTCGGGCCAGAGGTTAAGCTCTGTCCATCCTTTCTCATAGGACTTTCAGTGACAGGCCAACAAGATCGTGTAGAAGATGTTTTGTAAAGTATAAACTGCTGTTTGAATTGGGATGTTGTAAGTTGAAATAAAGGAACCCTTTGACTATTCAGAGCAAATGTTTTGTAATCCCCATAGCTCTGTCAGAGCCACTAACTCCCCAAGGGCTAACTCACCCAAGGGAGCTTCAGAAACGAGGCTGGTGGACTGTGGCGAGAAGGATCCCTCTAGGGAATGGAGGGGGGTGCTGTACTTTATAATATAAGGACAGAGACTGTCCTGGGTGTGCCCATTTCATTTTTCTTCCTGATGAACACATACTCATTCAGCACTTACATGGGCCCGGTCCCCTGCCGGTTGCAGGCATACAGACCTGAAGCAGACATGGCTTTGCCCTCAAGGAGCTCCCCGGATGGACAGTTAAACTGATTAGCACAGTCAAGTATGAGATTAGCGGCACTGGCTGTGATTTCAGGCTCTGTCTATAGACTTGCTCACTTAACACGCAGAACAACCCCAGGGGCAGGTTGTCACCCCCATTTTATAAGGAGGGAAACCAAGACACAGAAAGTGATTAAGTAATTTGCTCAAGGTTGCCTGGCTGTAAATGGCAGGGCTGGGTTTAGACCTAGGCAGTCTGGCCCCAGAGGCCACTTTTACCCACTTGGCTATCCCAGCACCATAGTATAGGGAGCGTGAAACCAAATGGAATGGAGGGGAGGTTGGGAAATACTACAGAGGGTGGGCGTCCATGGAGAAGGGCATTCTGGACAAAGGGAACAGCATGGGCTGTGTGTTTAGCCAGCTGCTGGTAACTAGATGGGACTGGAGTGAGGGAAGAGGGTCATAAGATGGGCTGGAGAAGCCGGCCTGGAGGGTTCCTTGTTTGCCAAGAGGCTTAGAATCTTCTGCATCTTCCTCCCTCTGGGCCTGCCAGTTGGCCAGTTAATCATTGCTTGCTGTTGCTTCCTGTCCAGGTCTGTGGCTCAAGACATCCCCAAGCTGCAGAAGCTGGGCATCACCCACGTCCTGAACGCTGCTGAGGGCAGGTCCTTCATGCATGTCAACACCAACTCCAGCTTCTACAAGGACTCTGGCATCACCTACCTGGGCATCAAGGCCAATGACACGCAGGAGTTCAACCTCAGCGCCTTTTTTGAAAAGGCTGCAGACTTCATTGACCAGGCTCTGGCTCAAAAGAATGGTAAGGGACCTGCCAGTCAGGAATGATGAGGCAGCTGGGCTTTATAGAAACAGGGCCACAGCAGGCCTCCTCTCAGAAAACCTGTTATGTCCTGTCTCCTGTGGTGAATAATTGAGAGCTTCAGGTCTCTGTGCTCACAAAAGGACCTTTGGTACAGCGGCAGCCCTCAGGCCCTCAAGTTTGATTTGACTTTGACAGAGGGTTAAATTTCCAGCTACTTCCTCCTCCACCCCCCATTCAAATGGCTTCAGTACTTTTTGTTATTGTTTATTTATTCATTTCCATGACATTTATTAGATAAGACGGTTCTGAGGCTACGGCACTCCAGGGCTGACTGAGCAGCTCCGGTGTTGTTCTCTCTCCTCTGTCACCTTCTCCCCCAGGAGAAGGTGTTGCCCCTCCCCCACGGCTCCCCAGATGGCTGAGGCAGATCCAGTGACCACATCCCAACAGTACAAAATGTAGTGAAAGATGAGGCAGCTACCTGCTTCTTGTTCTCTTGTTTTAAGAGCAAGAAGAACATTCCTCAGAACCCCTCAGTGGAGTTCCCCTCACAGCTCACTGGCCACTCCTGGGTCACATGCCTGGTGAGCTGAGTGGGGCCGCCACGTTGGCTTTTCTGGAGGGTCAGCAAACGGTGCAGCTCCCAAGCAGATTGAGACTGGAGCGGAACTGCCGAGGTGCTGGCAGCCAGGAAGGGTGTGGCAGAGAGAAACCCTAGAAGGTCAAAGGGTTGATGTCAGTGGAGCAGGCTAGGCCACTTGCCTTTTCTGCTTTTAACTTGTTGTTCTCTGCAACTCCCTTTACTTTCGTTCTGCTTCCTCTAACTCCTTCCTCTCCACCCCATATCTTCCCAGGGGACATCACCCCCACTGAGACGTGATTGCCCCATCCCCGATTCCAGCCTGTCTTGGCTGCTCTGCTGCTGGTGCCAGCGTTTGCCCCGTGGACTGAGTTCCAGTAAGCAGGGCTTACCAGATGCTGGTTATCACATGTTTGGGGCTCAGGGGGAAGGTGGATCGCCCAGGAAATCTGTAGATTTGACCATCAGCCCTTCGCGGTCTTACACGTGGTCCCCCACTGGCCCCCAGCTGTACAGACAAGAACAAGGGGCCCAGGGAAAGGGATGGAGTTGGCGCTTCCTGTGTATCAGTGGACCATCCATTAAAGGAACTTAGGGCTCTCTGACTTAGTTTCCTCTCTCCGTACAACGAGGAACATACTTTGATTTTTTATGGCCTCCTGCCTTAGCCCTTGTGAGCTGGCTCATCGGTTTGGAAAGGTCTCTGCTGCTCCCTGCCCTGTGCCTGGCCGGCTTCACTTTGTGCTTTGCCCTGGGCCTAGCGCCCTGTCTTCCTCCCTCAGACTAGATCCGTTGCATCCCCTGTGAGTCTCCCCAGCACCTGAGGTAGCATCAGGCACAGAGCAGATAGGCGGCAGGTGGTCACTGGCTGAGTCACAGAAATGAATTCCAGGGGCTCTAAGTCCAGTGGAGGTGCTCCTAAGCCCCAATGGCCAAGTGAGTCAGTGGAAACACACCAGTTTCCAGCAGTGTGCAGGGAGCTGGGACCCACCTCTTTGGACAGTTGTGGGGGAGGCCTGGAGGGGTGCTCAGAGGAGGAAGCAGTCATTCCAGCTGGGAAGGTCGAGGGGTCCTTTGCTGGCATCCCCTCCCCCTCTCCCCTTCTCTCTCTTTCTTTCCCTAAACGATGGGGATGCAACAGGGGGCAAGACAGATAGACATCCTTGTCTTCCTGGAGCTTATATTTCAGGAGGAGGGGACAGTAAACAAGTGAAAAAGAGGAACCAGGAGAATAAAGTAGGGAGGTGCGGGTTTGGGAGTGTAAGGGCTGGCGTGGAGCTGAGACTGTACGAGCGAGCGGATGGGCCGGAAGGGCCTTCCTGGGAAGGTGACATTGAGCAAACACTTGGGAAAAGAGCTGCTGCAGGGACAGGGAAAGGGGAGAGGAGGAATTGATTGAGGAGTGGGGTCCAGATTTTGTAGGACCTTGTGGGCCCGTTGGGGTGTCTGGAGAATGTATTTCTGATTGAGTGTGGGTGTGGATTTTTTGCCTGGTTTGTGTTTGTTTTTGACAGATGTGTTCCTTTTATTTTGGAAACTGCTTTGTTGAGCTATAACTGAGTCCTTAAACTCACACAAGTGCAGTTTGATAAGTTCCGACATCTGTATGCACTTGGGGATACATCACCCCAACCAAGGTGGCCAGCATCCCCATCACCCCAGAGGTTCCTCATGTCCCTTTGTGACCTCCCCGTCCCTGCCTCCCTGCCCTCCATCGCTAAGCCACGCTCATCTGCTTTCCATCACTGGATGTCTGTGTACATTTGTGAGTTTCATAGGAATGGAATCGCGCGCTTGTGTGCTACTCTCCCTCCCTCTTTGCTCAGGGCCCACATCCCATTCGCGCTGCTCTGTGCCCCTGCAGGTCCTTCCTTTCAATTCTGAGTAGCATCCTGGGCTAGGGAGGCACCCCAGTTCCTTCCTCCGTTGGCCTGTTCATGGATATGTGGGTTATTTCCATGTTTCTCTTGACCGAAATACAGCATTCGTGTAGGGAAGTGCTCCTGTCACAGGCGTGTCGCCCAGTGAACTGGACAGACCCATGGCCCAGCCCCCAGATTGAGAAACAGACCCTGGCCAGCACCCCAAGAAGCCCACTCCCTGTTGCCTCCCAGACCCACCCTGCACCCTCCCCAACGCCAGGGTCCCAGGGTTACCACTATCCAGACTTCCCACAGCACAGAGCATGCACCTCCTGTGTGTTTCACGTTCTTGTTGATTGTTCGTTTTTATTCGCATACCATGCTGCCATTGCATAGGTGCTGGGAGTTTGCAGACTTGGGGCTGTTATGGATAACTCTGTCTGGGAACGTTCTGGGGCCTGGTGTGTTTTGGTGACTGTGTGTGCCCTTTCCTGGGCCGTGGTGGCTGCCTGTGTTTAGCTGGAGGAGGTACAGCCCACTGGTTTCCTAAGCAGCGTGCCTGTTTACACCCCTCTGCACCCTGCAGATGAGGCCTGGCTGCCCCACAGCCTCCCAGTGCTCAGGGCTTCCTGCCTTTCTCATTTTAGCCATTCTGGTGGGTACAGAACGGCTTCGTCTTGCTCTTTTCCCTTGCACTTCCTGGAAGGGTTTTGACTGGAGCCGTGGTGCGGCTGGATGGCCCTAGTTCACGGTGTCCCGTCTCTTACAGGCCGGGTGCTTGTCCACTGCCGTGAAGGTTACAGCCGCTCACCGACGCTGGTCATCGCGTACCTCATGATGCGCCAGAAGATGGACGTCAAGTCTGCCCTGAGCATCGTGAGGCAAAACCGCGAGATCGGGCCCAACGATGGTTTCCTGGCCCAACTCTGCCAGCTCAATGACAGACTGGTCAAAGAGGGGAAATTGAAACTCTAGGGTGCCCCTGCCACTGCCTTTTCTCTGGCGGTGGGGTGGGGAGGCCCTGGTTGAGGAGTCCCGAGTCACCACGTTTAGGAAATACCCTGTTCCCAGCATCACCAGGCACTTGCCAAAGTCTGTCCCCACGTGGCCCTGGGCCACTTTCCCCCCCGGGAGCATATAAAGGAGCTTACTAAGAGGGCATTCTTAGCTCCTTGGTGTGTCCGGTGCCTACAATTGATGATGTCTTCTCCCTGAGGTGGAGGCGTAGAAGGAGATTGCCTGTGACCTGCATGCTGCTTCTTGATGACCCAGGGCAGGAGGTCTGCAAGTGTAAGGCCCAAGACACCTACAGGGGCACTCAGGACCTCCCAACCTCACCCCCCACCCCTCACCCCTGGGTCTTCTCCTAAGTGGGGACCACAGCTCCTTGAACCCTGTAAAGGAACTATGCAATGTGGCCCCTCCCCCACCCATGTCTGTTCCCCTCACCCAGCCCACCCCAGTCTCCTCACAGCCACCTACACCTTGTTCATAGGCAGAGGCACATCATGAGGTCTGAAGCTGGTATGGGGATAGCGGTCAGTTGGTGGTGGAAATTTCCATGAAGAGACTGAATTTTAATTATTTCTTTAGAGTGAAAGATACCTAAACAAAGGGCCCTGCAGTGGGCAAACGAACTCTCCTGCAGGATTCTTCTAAATCAAAAGCGTTTTGAAATGTGGACCTTCGGGAAGTTTGAGTTCCGAATCCACTGGAACATTTCCCTTGGACTGCTCTCAGTCACTCCGTTTGTTAGAAGAGCAGTACCTTGGGCATGGTTTTATTTTTCTTTTTTAGAAAACAGGGTGTTGAAGTCCAGCCTATTTAAAAACCCCACCATTTGGAGAATTACAAGGGTTTTGTCCTGAATTATAGTGTTGGTGAGCCCCAGCCACTCGTGCTAACTGCTTTTTTGTCTCCGTTGCTATTCCAAGAACAGAAAGCGGAAGTTGGCCAATTACAGTGTGTGGGGGGTGGTAGTGGTGGAGGAGGGGGTGTCTCTCAGAAACACAGCCAGAGACGAGCGGGGAGGTGAGTGTCCCATGTATAGGTAGTTCTCGCTCTGGTGCCAGAAAAGATCTGGGAGCCTCAGGAGCAAAAATGACTCAGCCAGGCAGAAATCAAATATGATGACACTTCCAAGGCCCCCTCTAAGGGGGCTCTACTGGTAGCGCAAACAAATGGAAAGAAACCACCTTTTTAGGGACTTCTTTCGGACGATGTTGGAATCTACGGGCACACATACGCACCTGTGTGCACGTGTGTCAGAATATGATTTTGATTTTGAGCACACCTGGTTGGGTCTCTGCACATTGTCTCCCAGGCAGCCACGAGGTGGTCCCACCTTCAGGCCCCCTGATGGCTCAAAGGTGGTCCTCAGCTGTGCCCCTACTGCCTCGCTCATTGGTGTCTGATAAAAGTGTGTTAAACTTTTTTGAGCACCAAATATATGTAGGGTGTTGTTCTGGTGGGCATAACAATTTCCTAGGAACCTAAATTCCTGGTAGGGTCACATGTCAGGATTTGCCAAGGAGTCTTTCCTGAGGTGAACTATCGGGCTTTTGTTAAATATTTAAAATTCAGTTTTAAATTTAAATTCACACAGTGTTAATATGCCCAGGTGTGGAATGTGCCTTTTCCAGAGTTGACCAAGAGCTTCCGGCTAGGGTGAGGAGAAGCAGGCGTACCTGGGCTTCCCTCACAGGTGCATGATCTCTGGCCGCGACAGGTTCCCTTTCCTCTGTGACCACAGCAAACTAGGACCTGTTTTCTAGGCTAGAGAGACCCTCCTAAGTGAAATGGTCATCCTCTAAACTAAGTACCTCACAGTTTCCCCATAACTCTCCCCACTTAATCTAATTTGAGCTTCACGGTAACCTTAAAGATTTGGTAGAGCTTATTCATGTATTTTTACCTTTTGAAAAAAGGAATCACAGTTCAGGCTTACAGAGCTCTAAAGCAGAGCTGAGGTGAGGTTTCAGGTTTGCTGCTCCTCAAGGCTGAATTCTTCCTCATGCCACACTCCTCAAATGAGCCCCCAAGAGTGTCACGCATAGGCCTTTGCCCCGGCCCTTGTGCACAAAGCCAGTCAGCTTTGTGGACATGATACAGTGATTCAGGCTGTGGTGCTAGGGGCCTCTGGATGAGAGTGGATGGAGTTAGCACAAACCCAGCCCTGTTTCTGGAAGGGAAAGCAAAAAGTGTGGGTCCCTCCTTGGGTTAGAATATGTGGATCTTCTTCCAAGACACATGTAGCATCCCCAAGTCAGAGCATCTGCTCTACTTCTGGAAGAGGCCAAGGAGCTGGGCCTGAGAGTTCCCTCCCAGCCCCAGGCAGCAGTCACCCTACAGGACAGCCATAGCTACTAGGTGAGCACATCCGGTTGGTGTGGCTAGCTAACCAGGGCCTCTCATGATCCCGGTGTGGGGGCACGAGGGAGAAGCGGCCATAGGGAAGTTACTGCCTTTACTTTGGGGCTACTTTTATGCTGATATCTTCGCACTTCTCAATAATCTTTAGTCCCAGAAACCCCATATTTACTTAAGATTTAGCTCCTCATTCTTTGAATAAAATAAGATAAAATAATATTATGTAGAAACCAACACATGCCCAGCTGTGTGTGGAAGCTGTTCCTTGGCAGCTTTCTCCCCCTGGGAAGTGGTGGGGCAGGAACTCAGGGTGCCCTTTCCCCTCCCCTGACCTGATCATTTCTTTGTCCAGCAGAATCCATCTAGGTAAAAGAGCACCAGACAGTTTTCTTAATTCTAAAGCAGTTCACCTTCCACAGGCTGGTCTGTTTCTCTGCCACTCTGAGTTTTCTGGAGAGCAGAAATCACTATTCATCAAGCAAGGAGACTCATCTAGAAAGCCCCTTGGGTCCCTTTTGGCTCTAACACAGTCCAGTTCTCTAAGAATCCTCACTTGGAATTTAACTCCACTTGGAAATGTGGGTTATGTAATAACATGGTGACCAGCAGGTGGCGCGGTCTTCCATCTGTGGTGATGGTTTAAACTATTGGTGCCTCTCATGTCACAAGTTGATGTTAAGATATGAGTGTAATCAAAATAAGCACTGATTAAATGAGAATGTGAACTTTTCTCACAGGGAATTTCCTTTGTTCTAAAACCAGTGTCAAAGATCACTGAAGAACCAACAATGATGGTCCTTCCCGGTCGAGATTTTATCCTGTCAATGGAGGTCACCTCCGGTTGAGAGACCCAGTTGGTGGACGCTTACCTCCTGTCAGCTTTTAGGGTAATTTGCTTGTGAAAGTGTGAATTTTCTGGACAGAAAAGGGAAGATACCCATTGGTTAAAAAATAAAGTTTAATGTCTGCTGTCTCACAAATCAGTGTTAAAACACTAAAAGTGTAACCAAAATAAATGTCTTACATTACAAAGAAACAGTCTTTTTCCTCCTCATGAGAGTTGATTTTCTTTTATGCTTTTCAGCTTAGCTTTTATGTTTCCTTTATTTAACTTTCAAAAAGGATTGTCATTTAAAAATTAGCCTTCTTGAGCTAATTAGAGGTTCCATAGTGATTATATTTATAAAGGAGATATTTGTTGAATATCTCTCCAGTGTTAAGTCCATTTATCCTGAATCTCCAGCCTCCATTTCTGAAGGCCCTCTGCATCTGATCGGGTGATGTCTGTCACTGACTGTCTCTCTTGAGAATCCCAGTGGTCTTCTTAGCTAAGGATTCCTTCTTATTGCTGGTGTTTCCTCTTAGTAATTTTCCATCTACTGACCCTCACCCCCGCACCCTCAGCCTGCTCCCACTTTTCCTTGTTGTATTCAGAACTGAGACCAATCTCTCTCCCCCACTGGTTCCCATAGCTGTCACTATAGAACCTTCTTGAATAAAGTAGTTCCCATTTTTAACAAGAGCCATGCTTTTTTGCTTAGCTTTTATGTTTGCTTATTTTTTTTAATTTAAAAAAAATTACCAAGTTTTTGTGGACAGGGGCCCTCCAAATAAGAGAGTGGTCATTTGAATGACCACTGGCTGGATGAATTGGGACCCCCCTTGAAAGGCCTGGTTGACCAGGTCGAAGGAAGCAGAAATTTTTATCGTTAGGGCTGGGGGAGCCATTAGCCTATTCTAAACAGCGAAGTGAGTGATAGAATGTCCTTGGCACTCCCCTTCTCCTTGTCCCTCACAAACTGTTGGATGAGCAAATAGGGGATTTCCACCAGTGCCCAGATCTTGAACTTGACAGAGAACCAGTTCTCAACTGAGACTAAAGACAAACTGAGACTGGGCCTCCCTGGTGGCGCAGGAGTTGAACACTGCACTGCAGAGCTGTCGGCAGCGTGCGATGCAGGTTCGACACCCGGCCAGGGAGAATCCCACATGGTGCGGCAGACCTCTCCTGCCTCGCCCACTGCTCCCCTCAGCAGTGTATTTCTGATCTGCCTGTTCTGCTCCCCACTCTGTCTCTGGTGAACCCTCTCGCCACCCCACACCTCTGGCCTGTACCCCAGCTTGTATGTATAAATAAATAAATCTTTAAAAAAAAAAAAAAGGCAAACTGAGACTAAAGACAGGTGATCTGGACATCCCACAATGCAAGCAACGGCCCATGAACAGACTGTTCTCCAAATCCAGATAGTGCATTCCAGCCACTGACCTGTGGGAACAAAAACTATTTAAAAGTGAAGCCAATATGGAGAATCCTCAGTTTCTGTGAAGTAGAGACACGGCTTGAGAGCCAAGTAGAGAATGAAATTAGATGCTCTTTGAGGTTCCTTTCAGATCAAAAACTCTATGATCCTGGGCCTCCCTGGTGGCGCAGCGGTTAAGTGCTGCGCTGTGGAGCTGTCGGCAGCGGCGACGCGAGTTCGACGCCCAGCCAGGGAGAATCCCACATGGTGCGGCAGACCTCTCCTGCCTTGCCCGCTGCTCCCCTCAGCAGTGTATTTCTGATCTGCCTGTTCTGCTCCCCACTCTGTCTCTGGTGAACCCTCTCGCCGCCCCACGCCTCTGGCCTGTACCCCAGCTTGTATGTATAAATAAAAAATAAATCTTAAAAAAAAAAAACTCTATGATCCTGAGATATCAAAGGCACATAACTGACCAAATGTGGCCTGTCCTTCAAAGTTTGGTCTAGGTGCCACGCCCAAGAGGTTGGGAAGATTCCAGATCCACCCTGGAAAGAGTGTTCTAAAGGTCCGTAACATATTGTCCTTAAAAAAGAAAATAAAAAAAGCATCTGAACCTTTTCTTAGTGGCACTGATCACTTTCTAACTGGAATTGGAGCTATTTGGATGAAGAACTTTTATTTCTTCCCAAAGCTCCAGGTGGCTGGGATGGGGGGGTTCAGTTCTTCGCTCCTGTTGACAAGTCTTGCTTCATTAAACACTTGCAGGAACTGGCAGCTAGGTAGGAAAGAAAACCAGTAAATCGTCACATAGAGAAACAGCCTGGCTAGAAACTGAGGCACAACTTTCATTAAGTTCAGTTGAAAAAACGTCAACAGCCCAAACCCCATGTTGGCAGCCTTGTGGAGAAATACTGTTACGGATTGAATCACGTCCTTCCGGAACTCACATGTTGAACCCTAACCCCTAGTACCTCAGATTGTGACCTTATTTGGAAGTAGGTTTGCTGCAGATGTAACGAAGATGAGGTCATTGAGGGTGGGTCCGTATCCCATATGAATGATGGCCTTAAAAAAGGGGGAATTAGGCCACAGACACGCATAGGGAGAACATCATGTGAAGATGAAGGCGGAGATCAGGATGATGCTTGTATAAGCCAAGAATGCCAGAGATTGTCAGCAAGCCGCCAGAAGCTAAGGGAGAGGCACGGAACAGACTCTTCCATGAAGCCTTCAGAAAGAACCAGCCCTGCCAACACTTTGATCTCAGACTTCCAGGCTCCAGGCTGCAGGGCTGAAGCCTGTGGTGCTGTGGTGCTTTGCTTCAGCAGCCCTAGTGAACCAGTGCCCGTGTGCCCACTTGCATGTTGCTGGAGGAACCTGGGACCTGGCTGACTTTCTGGAGAACAACCCTGCAACATGTGGCAAACAGGTCATCCTCTCAGATCCAGCATTCACTTCTGGAAATAACCCTAAAGTTAAAAAACAAACAAACAAAAAAAAACCCTTGGTGGAATACTACTCACCAATAAAAAGGCACAGATTGTGGATACACGCCACAACTTCCATGGACCTCCCGGGAATTTTACCAAGTGAAAAAAGACAACCCTAAAAGGTTACATAGTGATCAACTTCATTTATCTAATATTTTTAAAATTACAAAATTACAGAAATTGAGAACAGGGTCTCCCCGGTGGCGCAGAGCGCTGCGCGCTGTGGAGCTGTCGGCAGCGGCAACGCGAGTTCGACACCCGGCCAGGGAGAATCCCACATGGTGCAGCAGACCTCTCCTGCCTCGCCCGCTGCTCCCCTCAGCAGTGTACTTCTGATCTGCCTGTTCTGCTCCCCACTCTGTCTCTGGTGAACCCTCTCGCCGCCCCACGCCTCCGGCCTGTACCCCAGCTTGTATGTATAAATAAAATAAAATCTTAAAAAAAAAAAAAAGAAATTGAGAACAGATTTGTCGTGCCATGAGTTGGGGTGAAGTAAGGCATGGGAGGAGGGTAGGTGTGGTTATAAAAGGACAAAGAGATCTGTGTGTTATGAGTTGTTCTTTATCTTGGCTGTAATGATGGATACTTGAACCAACAAACACACACATACACACACACACACACCAGCACAAGGAAAACTAAGGAAACCAGAATGAAATAAGTGGATCATATCAACACCAATAGCCTGGTTGTGATGTTGCACTACTGAGTAAAAGTGGGTAAAAGGAACACAGACTTTTCTCTTATTTTTTACAAGTGCACGTGAATTTTCAATGATCTCAAAATTAAAAGTTTAATTAAAAAAATCACAGAGTTCAGCTAAAACCCTGGGGGCTTGACTCCAGGGAGTATAGTCGGGCTATGAAAAACAGGTCTGCGGACTGAGTAAATATCAAGATGAAATTAGCTTTAAGTAAAAAAGCTGCTGGCACCATAACAGGTGCCATTCTGTGAAAAACACGGCCACCCATTGACTGAGAACAATTCAAAAGGAGACAGATAACCTCGAGACCAAGTCCACTGGATTCTTTGCTTTTTTCTTTTTACCTTATTTCAGTTTCAAATAAAATAATAAAATGAAATCCTGGTCTAGCCATCCTCCAGCCACGGACTCTCCCTCCGGTCTCCAGCAGGGGGCAGAAGTGTCCCGCGGAGGGGCTTGGTGGGCTCCGTTTCAAGCGCCGGGCTGGCAATTCCGAACGGCAGGTGGGGCTCCCGCATCAGTCCCGCCAGCTCTCGAACTCTTGCCACCACCACCGCCCTCTCCCAAGTCCAGGGCAAGTAGGCGGTTGTCCGGCCAATTGAGGGTTAACGGTCCACATTCCAGAGCGGTGGAGGCTCACAGACGAGGGGAGGGGGCTGGAGGGCCAGCTTCTCACAGCACCGCTTGCTCTGTTGGGAGCGATAGATCCCCCCAACAATGGCCACAGCTGTTTTGTCTGCCCCGAAGGAAACTGACTTAGGAAGCAGGTATCAGAGAGGGCCCTTCCTGCAGGGGCTGCTGTCTGGCTTGTAAAACTGTCAGGGCAGCTGCATTCATGCTTTGAGTGATGGACGATGGAAAGAAGGAGGGACAGACGGCCGCAGATGGACATGGTGACTTACAAGTTGAGGCAGGTGGCAAACGCCTCACAGAGGCTCTGCAGGTGGGGCAGGCTGATTCATTGCCCAGTGAAAATACCAAGGGGAACCGGGCCACAGCCCTCGGCCAGCCTTCCTCCCGGGGCCCACTGCGGCCAGCCTCCTCCTCAGGCCCCTGCATGAAAGCCCCCTTTCTTCCCTGGCACCTCAGGTGTGAAGCTTCCCCCCCAGGTCTCTCCCCCTTCCACCCCCTCACGCTGCTCCGGGCTGAGGGCGTGATTCCTTTTGGTTTCTTTGTGGCTGGCTGGACTTGGGATGGCTTCAAGGAACACTGCTGTGGTCTGCACCAATGAGGTTTTCCAGCTAGGACTCAAATGGTTCTTGAAAAAAGGTAATGGGCTGGGAGATGAGGGAAAAATGTCTGTACTAAAAATGTCAGCCTTGGCTAATGCTAAGAACAGGGTCGCTGTGCCTGCCACTCACTCCTACCCACAGCCTGACCGGGGAAATGACCCCCTGGGGCACATCAGCCTGCAGCCTTCAGTGTCCTGGCCGGACAGTGCCCGCCGGTGCCATGAGTAAGCCGAGGTCTGCTCCTTGCCTCCATCACCAGAGTCTGGTGCGTTCACCCTAGTCCCTGCCCGTCGCCCCGCAGGCACCCCGTGTGGCTCCGTGAAAACTCTTGCCAAGAGGGGCTTTCTTGGTCAGGATAGTCCATGGAACTGGGACCAGTAAAATTTCTTAAAAAGCATCCTTCCACCTCTGCCCGGGGCGTGGGGGCCGTTGGCGTGATAAATGAACCTGCCTGAGAAGGGGGCTGGGCTGCGTTCAGCCCTGCAGAGGGCTCCGGGCTGCAGCTCCCTTTGTGAAGCTGGCCCCAGGTTTGTTTTGAGAAAGCTTGAGGGGCTGATGAGGTAGAGATTAAGAGCCCAGCTCCCTGCTATCTGCAAACCACAGAGGCCAGCACGTGGGAGGTGCTGGAGAGCTGGCTGGCCCCGCACCACCCCCCATGGGTCACCTGGGAGCTCCGGCTGCAACTTGGGAGTTTGCTGTGCTTGAGGAGAAGTCTTGGGGAGGGCCGGCTCTGAGCACACCCCATTCCCTCCCCCTGGGCTGAGGGAAGCATGGGACCAGCCCTGCCCCAGCCTGTCCTCATTGGCTGGCACAAGGCAGAGGGGGCTTTAAAAAGGCCACCGTGTCCCAGCTGGGGACTGGAGCCTGTGCTACTGGAAGGCTGGGTGCCCTTCTCTGCTGGCACCATGCAGCTCTCTCTTGCCCTGTGTCTGGTCTGCCTGCTGGTGCACGCAGCCTCCCATGTGGTGGAGGCCCAGGGGTGGCAGGCCTTCAAGAACGACGCCACAGAAATCATCCCTGAGCTCGGAGAGCACCCCGAGCCTCCGCCAGAGCTGGAGAACAACAAGACCATGAACCGGGCAGAGAACGGAGGGAGGCCTCCCCACCACCCCTTTGAGACCAAAGGTATGGGTGATGGGGAGCGTGTTTAGCAGCAGGGCCCTGGGAGGCGCCTCCTGGGGAGATTTGGAAGGCTTGGGGTTAACCATCAGTCACTGCGGGACCCTGTGGAGGGTCCGTCCTGCCTGGAGGCGAAGTCTGGCAGTCAGAGCAGCCTTAGAATTCGAGAGCAGGGCAGGGAGCTGGTGGGGAGACGGGGGGCAGGAAGGCTGCCGAGGCTGCGGACAGGAGCCCCACAGGGAGAGGGTCCGGAAGAATCCCCTTCTGAGATGAGAGGGGCCAAGCCCAGCAGCTGGTGC
Organism: Scalopus aquaticus; assembly: GCA_004024925.1. Taxonomy (NCBI): domain Eukaryota; kingdom Metazoa; phylum Chordata; class Mammalia; order Eulipotyphla; family Talpidae; genus Scalopus; species Scalopus aquaticus. The sequence continues at coordinate 129,527 of PVIJ01000642.1, forward strand.
CCCAGGGAGGGGCAGGGCCCAGGAGTCTCCCACCTCTGAGTGCTGCTGGGCACCAGCGCCTACGTCAGGCCTACCCTGCACCCCAGGGCCCCGCCCTGTTCACCAGCAGGTGGACTCCTGCTTTGAAGGTCAAAAGCCAAGGCTCCTCGAGGATGAAACAACCAGATAGCAGAAGAGCTGCGATTTGAGCCCAGCTGGATCCAATCCCAAGACAGGCCTGGTGGGGAACCGTGTGTGGGGTGCAGGGTCCAAACCCTCACAAAGCAGTGACAAAGGGATGCTGGAGAGGCCCCAGCCCCTTGCCCACGGTCTGCGCAGCGACCTGGCACTTGGAGGAATGGGAGTTGCAGGCAGTTTTAGCCTCCGAGCTGGGGGGGCAGCGGGGTCTGGGCCCCGAGGGGAGGCTGCCTCCTCTATGCGGGGAGCAGACACAGGTGGCACCCTCTGTCCTAAGCCTCCACCCAAGGTGTAGCCTCATCTCGCCCTGGGGACAGAGCGGGCGCCAGCAAAGTGGAGAGGCGATGGCCCCGCTGGGGACACAGCTGGGGTTCTGGTCAAGGCTGCACAGAGGGGCTAGGGGGCAGTGTGCACAGCTGGCGCTGCAGCTGGCAGGAAGGGCAGGGGGCGGGGGCTGGAGTGACACTTCAGAGTGATGGCCGCACTGCCCCCTGGCCATTGTCCAGGTGGGAAGGAGTCCGCTGCCCAGCTCCCGCATCCCATCCCTCTCTGCCTCACAACCAGCCCGCAAAGGGGGTTCTGCAAATGGTGACCCCAGGAAGGGTGGGAGGACCTTGAGTCTCCCAAATGGGGAGGTAACCGTGCTGGCTCCACCCAGGCAAGGTCAACTAAGCTCAAGCGAGGGGCTGCACGGCACCTCAGTGCAAGATGTCCACCTCTGTGGACTCCCAGGAGTGGCCGCAGGCCCGAGGGAGCCACGGGCTCAAAACAAAGTCACTTGCAGAGGAAGTGCTGACCTGGGGCACTATTCTTGGAAAGCCCAAAATGCCTCCTTCCCTGGGCAAACAGGCTGCCCCCACACACCACCCCTGCAGCCTGGTAGCAGGGTGAGGGTGCCAAGCCAACCCAGAGCAGGAGCTCCCCACGGGAGGAAGGGCCCCACCGCTCCAGCTGTGCTCAGTGCCCTGGGGGTGGGGGTGACCTTCTCAGCCCCCCCTGACTTTGGCCTTAGGACTATTTCTCACTCTTCTTGTCACATGGGAACTGTTCCCCGAGGCCCTCGGGGTAGACAGGCACTCACACAAGGATCAGCTATTTTAAAAGCCCCTCCCATCTAAGCCCTCAGTGGAGACCCCATTAAGACGTCTCCAGCAGACCAAGCCAGGCCTCAGAGCCCCAGCGCACTCCCGGAAGAGCAAGCCTGTGTCACCATCTTGGCCGTTCACGTGGCCCAGAATAAGAGGTGTCCAGCGGAGAGCCTGGCACACAGCAGGGCTTGCTCAGTGTCTGTGGCAGCCCAAACTGTAGGTTTTCAGTTAAACTCGGTCCCCTCCAGTAGAGAAGTAACTGTAGTAGACCAGAGCCCTTTGTCCCCACCATCCCCAGACCAGTCTCCCATGGGTGCTTGGGCGTACAGCACCCACCCTTAGGGGAGCCAAGAGGTACAGGCCCTAGGGAAGCAGAGTCAGGAGCCCCAGCTCTGCCTTTGGGACCGCAGTGTCCTGGGTGACCATGAGGGGTTGGGCGGCTGCCTTTGGTCCTTTCCCAGTCTCAGGACATCTCATGGCTGCCCCTTGCACTCTGCCCCTCCGCTTGCTGCCCTGATTTATCACCTTCAGTTACCCCACTCCTTTCTCCACCCCCTCCTCACCCTCCGGAGTAGCTGGAAGAAGAATTTGGGAGAGGCCAGAACCAGCAGAGGGAGTGGCTAGTACTTCCCCAGCCAGCCTGGGAAGCTGTGGCACAGGTGTGACTTAAGTCTGGTGATGAGGACCCCTTGAGAGGCATGACAGGAACATGGAACAACAGTCCACACTTCCAGTCTTACTGTATGTCAGGTGGCGTGCCCTGCATTTTATTGGTTATGGATTAGCGCACCAAGGACGGTAGGTTTGACAGATAGGAAGCACAGAGAGGCTAAGTAACTTCTCCAAGATCACACAGCAATGGAGCTAGTACCTCGGTGCCAACGTTTTTATGGGAAGGGGCCGGGTGGGAATCTTTCCACCAGTCCCAGTGTTGGGCCGAGGTGTCGGGAGAGAGGCGGGGCAGAGGCGCGTTTGGAAAAGTTTGGGTGGGGTGGAAGGAGCCGGGCTAGGACGCTCCCTCAAGCGCACCTCTCTCCGCAGACGTGTCCGAGTACAGCTGCCGCGAGCTGCACTTCACCCGCTACGTGACGGACGGGCCCTGCCGCAGCGCCAAGCCGATCACCGAGCTGGTGTGCTCCGGCCAGTGCGGCCCCGCGCGCCTGCTGCCCAACGCCATCGGCCGCGGCAAGTGGTGGCGCCCGAGCGGGCCCGACTTCCGCTGCATCCCCGACCGCTACCGCGCGCAGCGGGTGCAGCTGCTGTGCCCGGGAGGCGCCGCGCCCCGCGCGCGCAAGGTGCGTCTGGTGGCCTCGTGCAAGTGCAAGCGCCTCACCCGCTTCCACAACCAGTCTGAGCTTAAGGACTTCGGGCCCGAGGCCGCGCGGCCGCAGAAGGGCAGGAAGCCCAGGCCCCGCGCCCGCGGCGCCAAAGCCAACCAGGCGGAGCTGGAGAACGCCTACTAGAGCTCCCCCGCCGCGCCTCCCCAGCCGGCGCCCGCGAACCGCAGAAACCGGGTTTCTGCCCTCTGCGCGCGGTTTGATTGTTTGTATTTCATTTTAAATGCCTGCAACCCAGGGCAGGGGGTTGAGACCCGCCTGGCTTGGGCAAGTGGTCGCCAGGTCCTGCGGTTCCCGGGTGCCAGGAAAGCCCTCCTCTCCCCGCCCGCCAAGGGGGTCCCGCAGGGCAGGGAAGGGATCGGAGAGTCACAGACACTGAGCCACGCGTCCTGCCCACCCCGCCGCCACCTTTACCGGCCCCACTTCAGAGGAGGCAGCAAAGAAGCATTTCTTTGCCCTGGGGTTTTAAGGGAGCTGTGGGGAGTGAGAAGAGTACGGGAACTGTTTGAGAAAGTTAGGGAAGAGTCCCCTCCACCTCCCTGCTTGTCACAAAGCGTTTAGTGCGCGTCGTGCCTGAGAAGGCAGGACTGGGGTCTGCAGAAGGGGTCTCTAGTCCTGGCTGTGCCACTAACTTGCTAATGACCTAGGACAACACGCACCACTTTCTGGGCTTCCATTTCCTTTTTGGAAAATGGAGGTGGGAGTGGGATTAGTTTCTTAGGAATCTCCTGTCAGGGGATTGCAGGACTCCTAGGCTTTGAATGAGCCTGAGAACTGAGAGCGACTGGGTGTATCCCTGCCACGGTCATTTCCAGAATTCAGAGCTGTGATCCTCTGATCTCACAGTCAAAGCTGGAAAACTAGCAGGAAAAATGAAAAGAGCCTATTTATGGCACACTCCTGGAAGAATTGTGTTGCTTCCCACTCTGGCTTCCCCAGATGTTTGGCTACCTCCATCCCTCCATGGCCAATGATGCAGAAATAACACCATCCATTGGGGTAGAGAAGGAGAAGATCCCAAGGGTGACTGGAGGGACAGAAACCACCCTACTCCCTCATTCCCAGAGTGCACCCCCATTCCCATGGCCATATTGTAAAGTCACCTTCTGCAGAGAAGTTCAAGGTCCCAGGACACTGAACTCGCAGGCCCAAGGGAGCAGCCATCCCCTGTGCAAAGACCAGCAGATCCCTTCTGAGCCACCTCCTCCTGCCCACCCCTCTTGGATACATTTGTGCCTAGAAAATAGCTTCTTACCTCCCTTCTGTGTGATGGCTTATCTTACATTAAAATAATTCACTGGGGAAATTTACAAGTGCTGTACATATGCTGAGGAAGTGCAAAGCCTAACTCAAATATCTCTTTGAAAGTCATTTTCAGACACCTCTTACTTTCTGTGTAGTTTTTAACTGTTCTTCTTCTTTTTTTTTTTTATTGTTAAACAGAAGCACATGCCGTGGGAAAGCCTGCAGGCTGGTTGCGTCTTTGGGCAATTCTTTCATGTGGCATTTGTCCGCAAGAATGAAAGTAGTGGTTTCTAAAAAAGAGTTAAAAAAGTTACATATTTATTTTCTCACTTAAGTTATTTATGCAGAAGTTTTTCTTGTAGAGAATGACAATGTTCATATTGCTTTGTGAAATACCAGTCTGTTCTTCCAGAACCCAGAGGCATTGTTAATAAAGACAATGAATCATTATGGAGAGGATGTGGTCTCATGCTGTCACCCCACACACAGTCCTTGCTGTAAAGTCAACAGCCTTCTCTTAGTCACGAGGGCTTAAACCTCGAGGCCCCTTTGGTGGCCCTCGAGGCAGTGATGTCCTTGCTTTGAAAGGTCATATTCGTCCCTCCCTTTCCAAACCTAGACCTGGTTCCTTTACCCTGGCCGTGGTGCTAACCTCAGTGCCATCTCCCTTCAGGGGTGGGCTCTCCACACATCTTCCAAAAATGTTGTTTTCCCAGCAACACACACCTGCATTCAAAGTCTCTCAATAGCCTCCTGGTCCAGGATCAAGTTCAAACTTCTCCACCTGACCTTAAAGGTGGCCCCTCCCCCACTTCACCTGGTTTCCTCACTGACTTGCTGACTCATTCCAACTACCTTAGTTTGCCACCCCCACTGACTACCCCAACAATTCCTGCTCTTTCTTTAGGGTCCAAGCTCCTTGTCCCTCTTCCCTGAACCTTCTAGGTATGTTCCAGTCCCCCCCCCCCCAGCCCTACCCTCCACCCCTCCTAATTTGTATCGGCTCTTTTTTTTTTTAAAGATTTATTTATGAATACAAGTCGGGTCTAGGCCAGAATTGTGTGTGTTGGGGCGAGGGGGCAGGGGAAATGAGACGATTCACCAGAGACAGAGTGGGGAGCAGAACAGGCAGAGTACTGACTGAAATACACTGCTGAGGGGAGCAGCGGGCAAGGTAGGAAAGGTCTGCTGTGCCATGTGAGAAGCTCCCTGGCTGGGGATCAAATTCCTGTTGCAGTGGCTCTGGATAGTTTCATAGTGCTGAGACTTAACCCGTTGCGTCACCAGGGAGGCCCCTTGTCTCAGCTCTTTTCATTCATTCCACTCCTGTGGTTCTTGATTAGGTTCCATTTCACGTTCATCATGGACAATTGGTTTCACCTGGTCAAGCCTGTGCCCTGCCGGGATAGACTCAAAGCCAAGTGCAATTCAGAACCGGCTCATGGGAAGCCCAAGTCAAGTTTTTTCCAAATGTGAATTTTGTGCCTCCCCTCAGACATCGTAATATCTTGACGACAGGGTTGTGTCTTCCCCAGCTCCCGAGGCCTTGCCTTGTCAGGGTGTCTAAATATACCCACTTGGGCCCGGACACTGCGAATGCCATGAGGAAGGACAATCAACTGCAAAGCTTTAAATCAGGTCTCGCCCATCTTGGAGTAAACTAAGAGCCCCCCAAAGTAAGCTGAGCTTCTCCCTGTGATTTTCAGTTTAACTCCCAATGAAGCCCCTTAATTCATTATCATCATCACAAGTCACTGACAAGTGTCAGTGGGTGCTGCTACTTCCCCCGAAGCCTCCCCACCCCCACCCCTGTGAGCACCTGCAAGATGTGTGCGTGGTGTGAAGTGTCCCAGGCTCATGCACTCAGAACCTAAGAGTGGCTAGGAAACAGATTCACCGGCCAGTAGCCAGAGGCCGTGTGGCCCAGTGGGTGGGGACGCGGGCTCTGGAACAAGGTTTCTATTTGAAGCTGAGGAAACTGAAGCACTAAGGGGCTGAATGTTTTGCCCACAGCCAGGCACAGGCTCAGCTCCCACCCTCATACTCACTCAAGCACCTCAGAGCCTGGCAGGCACGTGGGCAAAACACTATAAGAACCAGGCATGGGAGTAGTTCACTCTGTTCTGGGAACGAAGGATAAAGGTTAGGGAAGGTTTCCGGAAACAAGCATAGGGGCTCACTGCGTGGAAAGGGGAGTGCAGATGTCCTAGGTGGAGGGCACAAGCAAAGGCACCAAGGCCGAGGAGGTGCACGGCTGTTCGTGGGTGGGTGAGACTCCATCTGCCCTCCCTCAACATGTACGGAGTTCCTACCATCTGCCGGCAGCACAAGGGAACTGGGAATTTGCAAGAATGTCCCAAACCCAGATACACCAAGGATCTGCTTTCTGGAACCTAGAGGTCCAGGAGGGCTCAACCTGGGTGACGATCCCATTATCACAAGGGTTTTCCCCCCAAAGGCTAAACTGTAGGTTGGGCAAAGGGTTATTTATGGAAAATTGCATCAGAACAGGCAACAGGCTGAACTGGGAGGGGTGGGGTTCTACTGCAGGAGCACATGTTGTGGGGGTGCAGCCAGATGGGGCTTGTATTAGTAGTGTGAGAGGCAGACATGCAGAGGGACAGGGAGGGAAATAGCACGCTCTCTCTTACACACACACACACACACACACACACACACACACACATACACACACACACACTCCTCCATGGGACTCTAGCTATACTCTAGGTGGGATCAGGAAGAACACAAAGAGGTAGAGCAAAAGAAACTCAGGGGAGCCACAGGAGCCCAAAGTTCCGCACTCTTTGCATTAGCCAGGGCGTGAGCAGTGGGGACAGTGGGCAGCCTGCAAAGCCAGCTGTGTGTGAACTGTCCCCTGCTGGCCTCCCACAGGTTCTGCATCACAGGCCTGCCCCAGTTCCCTGCCACAGCTGCCAACTCCAGTGGCATTGTCCTCCCTCCACCCACCCCCTCCATCCCCACCCAATTCCTGGAAGGCACCCCTGGTCCAGGAGCACGTGAAGGCTCTGGTCTCTGCTGCTTTGACCAATAACTAAAGTTCCTTTTGTGCTAGGGGGCAAGAGACAGGGAGTGGTGCTCTTAGTTAACGTGACTGTGAACCTGGTTTGCCATTGGTCCCACTTTTACTCTCGAAAGTGCTCTGGCTTGAGCAATAAATTATACCACCCCCCCCCCCTATTATTAAGAGATTCAACTTTCTGTGAGATGGAGGACCAGGGTAGGGGTGGAGCGTGGCCCACTTCCATCCCTCTGCGATGTCCTGCATGTGCCTCATCAAGGCCTGTTCATCTGGTCTCAGACAAGTGTCACTTCTACTCACCAAGTAGACCAGTCCAAAGTCCCTTGCTTTATGGCTCATGAGCAAAGTTTTCTTCCTATGGAGAGCCCATCACTGAGTTACATATCCAGCATACAAGAAGCGTTTAATGTGTACCCAGCATGCAGGAAGCACCTAATATGCACCCCGTGTACAGGAAGCTTCTGTGTACCCTGCATGTAGGAAGCACCTAATGTGTACCCAGCACGCAGGAAGCACCTAATATGCATTGTGGTGGCCTGTTTGTTTTTAGTCTATTTAGGGTTTATTCTCTCATGAGATTAGGCTGATAGGATGGAATGGGCTGGGTGCATGGATGATGGAGGTGGAGGAGGAGCGGACTCACCGACTGCTGGAAAGAGGCTATTTGCCGGTGTCTCCTTGTCAGGATTCAGAGAAGACACAGCTCCTGATGGCAGGCAGTGATAATCGTGCTGGTGAATCCCGTGGCCAGTGAGGGCACGGGGTGCTTCTGTAGAGTATGTGATCACTGGCCACCAGAGAGGCAGAGAGCTGAGCAGGTGGGGGGCCCTGGAGCAGCAGGCATCGTGGGGTCTGGCTTTGAAGGCTGCCTGGGACATGGAGGAGAGAGAAGGGAGCAAGTGGGGCACTCCAGGTGGGCTGGGGCGGGGCGAGGGCAGCTTGGGACACGGCAGGAGCGGGCTCGCTGCATCCAATATATCAACCAGGAAGCAGAAGTCAGGAGGAGAGCGGGGCGAGTGGGGGTAGAGTCAGTATCACGCACCACAGCAGAGACAAGAGGCATCCAGCCACGGAGACATGGGCTGAGTCTCCAAAACTGTGGTGCCAGTGCCCGCGGGAAAGGCAAGAAGCGGTGCTGAAGATCCCCAGATGGCATCTGCCCCTTGTGAGCCCGGCAGGACTGCTTTGGAGACCGAGCTCCCCTCTTCCCCATTTCCCAACAATCATCTAGGATGCCTGAGGTTGGCTCTTGCCCAGCGAGAAGCAGAACTGGCAAGCTGGCAGCTGCAGGAGGGGGGCAGGTACCCATGGGGGAGGACGGGATAGGGAGGTCCAAAGACAGGAGTCTAGTCCATAAATCTCACCTGCCTCACAACTTCCCAAGGACTGATATGCCAGCAGGTTCACAGTGGGGGCAGGAGAGGGGAAAGCAGCAGAGGAAGTAGGAGAATGGGGAGGAAAAGCGATCATTCAGTCACTCCATAGCATGAGAGCCAGCTGCAGGCCAGCAACTGCCCAAGGCTCTTGCGTGCGGCTGTGACTGGAGCCTCAGGCAGCCCGTGGCCTGGTGCCAGTGCGGAGACGGATATTGGACAAGAAGAACAGAGCATAATGCCCAGGAATGAAATGTTCTATAAAGAAAAACAAAACTAGTAAGCAGACAGAGAGCCATGGAGGTAGCCAGGTCAGGCCTCTGGGGAGGTAGCATTTGAGCTGAGACCTTAATGAAGCCAGGGGGTGAGCCACAGAAGGACCTGGGGGCCGCATGTGCTGGAAGGGGAAGAGCAAGTTCCAAGGCCTAAAGGTCTGGGGGGTGGTAAAGGGACACCACTAATTGCCTCGGGTGCCTTTCAGGCGTCTCCATGCCTGGGCTGCTAACACCTGATCCGGAAGCCATCATGGTTATAATGATAGTGGGGAGACTCGTGTGTGTGTGTGTGTGTGTGTGTGTGTGTGTGTAAAAGAGAGTCTCTGTATGTTCTCCTGACCCTCTATGTTAAAAAACCAGACAGCCTCCAGAGAAGAATAGTTTGCATGTTATTGTGTAGATGCATGCTTTTGTTCTTAAAGAGCATGATTGGTATGCATAAGAAGGGTGTGGACATTTGGTAGACGTTCTAGTAGATTCCCTCTAGAACACACACATGTTAGAAATTCACATATAATAGGGCCTCCCCGGTGGCACAGCGGTTAAACGCTGTGCTGTGGAGCTGTCGGCAGCGGTGACGCGAGTTCGATGCCCGGCCGGGGAGAATCCCACATGGTGCGGCGGACCTCTCCTGCCTTGCCTGCTGCTCCCCTCAGCAGTGTATTTCTGATCTGCCTGTTCTGCTCCCCGCTCTGTCTCTGGTGAGCCCTCTCGCCACCCCACACCTCTGGTGTGTACCCCAGCATGTATGTATAAATAAATAAATCTTTAGAAAAAAAAAAAGAAATTCACATATAATAGCAGAAAAGTCCCCAGGGTTTTTTTTTTTTTTTTTGCTGGATGCCCATAAAATTCAAGCTGGCATAGAAGCCAGGATGAGCTCAGCCCAGGTAAGTCCAGATGTGGATGTGTGACTGTTCTTTCCTGCCGTCATTCTGTCCAGACATGTGAACATGTGTCTGAGACTCTGGGTCAGGGGATGGCGATCTTAAGGGTAAGAGAATCTAAAAATGAGAATTCTTTCTAGAAAGATACATTCTTACTTCTCTGAACTATTGAAGAACAATTCCACCGGTGATGAAGTCACTGCAACACCGCAAACCACCTTCTGGAAGACTTGCTTTCACTCTGCTCTTTGGTTTTGCACATGCTGTCACACCTGTGTACATGGATGTGGATGTATGTGCATGCATTTGTGTGTATGTGCTTGCATGCACACATCTCCACACACCATCTTAACCCTGAATATACAATGTCAAACTTTCCCAGGTATTCCGAGTCTCCAGTTTCTACCCCTTCATTAATACATGTCCTAGTATTGGCCTTGGGGACTGTGAATGATGCTGAGATCTAGAAGTCATGTTAGATTGTGATGTGATATGAGCCACAGTGGCCAGTTCTGGACAAGACAGAGTGTCATGTCTCCCAGGAACACCAGAAAAGAAGCCAAGACTGAGCCTCAGTTCTTCCAGAGACTAAAAGCACCCCAAGAAGATTCAACATTTTCTTTTTTTTTAAGATTAATTTATTTATTCATACAAGATCTGTGGTGTAGGCCAGAGGTGTGGGGAGTGTGGGAGGGGGAGAGGATTCACCAGAAACAGAGTGGGGAGCAGAACAAGCGGATTGACTGAAATACACCGCTGAAAGGAGCCGCTGGTGAGACAGGAGAGGTCTGCTGTGTCATGTGGGTCAGCCTGGCTGGGAATTTGTAACAGCGTGGTCCACAGGGAAAGGGGGAGGTTCTGAAACAGGGGCCACAGGGGTGTCCAGTGTCATCTGGGTCACCAACTGGAACAGGGGCAGACAGGCTCATCTGTCCAGGCTCTGAGGCAAGAGTCACCAAAAAGCCCCAAAAGGCCAAAAGGCCAAAAACAGCAAAATACAATGCTTGATAAGAGGACAAGTCACTATCTGTGAGTTCTCACCCGTGTGCACAATTGCAAGAGACTTCAGGCTACAGGAACAACCTCAGCAAACGTGAGGTTTATTTTACAAATGGGGGAAACAAAGAACTTACCGCATCCACAAGTGGTGGCTACCTCACCCAGAAAACATCAGTGATGGTCCCCACCAGTCACCAGGAGTGCTGGACACCACTGGCCAGTAGTGATGATTACTGGTCCCTCAGAGCGGTGTCAGAGACCCAGTGTTAACAGCTTTTTGTGAGATTTTGGGTTATACCAGCAAAGTGCTCTTTGAGACTCCAGGCCCAGGGCCACTGATGCTCCTTTCAGGCAGTATCAGAGACAGGACCAGAGGCCCAGTCTCTGCAGTGTCCTTCAGCTTCTCTTTCTCCTTGGAGGATGGCTGCTGGATGCTTCTTTTCTTTCTTCCCCGGAGGCCAGGAACAGACTTCTTTCTTCTCCCTGCAGAATCTGAAACCATCATCTTTCACTGTTAAGGCAGCTGGGTTCCAGTAACAGTTCCAGGTTCCCTGCCCCTTCCCCCCACCCCACTCCCCCGGCTGTTGGAAAAGATGGACTCATTTTTGCTTGGAAAAAATGCATCCTGCCTTTCCCAACAGCCATGGCACCCTGTCTGTTTTCCCGGCAAAAAATGCCTCCCGCCTTTCCTGACAGCTGAGTCTGTTTTCCCTGCAAAAACTGCACCCTGCCTTTCCCAACAGCCGGGGCACCCCATCTGTTTTCCCAGCAAAAATGTGTCCCGCTCTCCCCCCGCCACACCCCCCACCCCTGCAGCTGGGGCATGCCGTGTGTTTTCCCTGCAAAAAATGCATCCTGCCTTATCCTACAGCCCAAGGTAAAGGCGACCTCCACGAACAAGCAGACACTGTGGCCAGGAAGACAGAAACCAGCAAGGGAACCCCCAGCACAGGCTGCACCCACCAGTGAGGCTGGGGCTGGAAGGAAACGGCTCTGATCCCGCAGCCAGCACAGGCCCCGCAGGGTCACCCACCTAAGTCGCCCAGCTGGTAGGTGATGGTGATGATGATGACTTCGCTGTAGCTGGCCCTTTATTACCCTTTTTATGTGTGTGCCTGCAGTGAGTCTCATTATAAGTCCCTTTTAAGTGCAGGTGAGGATCCCCAGTCAGGCGACCCATTTCATACTGGGGTTGCCCTGGAACAAAACAATGCCAAAGAGACTGGTGGAGCTTTAGAGTAACTAGGGAAAGCCGGTCTGTATTCCCTGAGACACGACTCCACTTCCACTTCCTTGCCCCTCCCTGGCCTGGTTCCACAGGTCTGGGAGTCCCACTTTATTTCTGTTCTTCTTCTCTCCAATAAACTTTTTTCTTTCTCTAAACAAATTTTCCCCCTTTCGCTTGTTTGCCTGAGCATCAGTGACGTTCCTGCCGCGGCTTTGTGTAACACCAACCTGTGCAGTCTAATGGCCGGGACTCAGTGCTGCCACTGGAGCCTGGGGTCCATTCCTGGCTGGAGATTAGGCCTAAAACCTCAAAAACCAGTATCAATACTGGTGATTTTTTTTTGCATTTTGTTTTGATTCAAAGAGAGCTCTCTTGTTTTGACCAGGATCCACAGCACTGTTATATATTTTTAAAACAGAGCTAACTTGAGTAAGCATTCTCTTTCCCCTTGATTACAACATAGTATGAAAACCAGTGACAATAATTTTTTACTACTCATTGCAGTCTATTTTTGCATAATTTCAATAGGGAATTTTGTCTGCTTAAACTAAAAAAAATGGAGATGTGTTTGATTGTGTGGCTTTGATTGAAATTCTTCCAGGAAGTTGAATTTGAGCTGAACCAAGAAAAGGAGAACCTGTTGCTTTTGTTTGTAGGGTTCCAGAGACCTCCAAAGGAGGTGAGGAAGGTTGTCTCCATTGGCAGGACTGGACAACCTGGAAAAAAGAAAAAGCCATGGTAACCTCAAGAAGAGAAAACCCCAGGTGGAGTCTGGTGAGACCAACTTTGTTCCTGAAGCCTGCAGAGACCGGATGTCAAGAGTTCACTCTGATCCTCTATGGAGTATTCCAACAAAGCCAGCTAAGATTGTTTGGTTATTCTGCCCTGTTACATTATTCAAAAATAGGTGAAATGGACTGAAAGTAGGTTAGTTTGCAAATATTTTGCTGTACTGTTAAATAAAATTGGGATCGAGGTGGAGAGAACTAGTTTATAGAGAAGTTGAACCAGTTTTAAGATTTTTTTCCTGAAATTTTGGTATATTTGCTATTTTGTCTTGGCTGATACCTCCAGATGATTTTTTTCTTTCGACACGGACTGATAAACTATTTTCCAGGAATGAGGGACTTTTGTTTGCCACAATGGACAAGACCTGGAGTGACTGTTGTTTTTCTTTCAAACTGGAACCCTAAAATATTGTCTAAGTCTGAGCTCTCCACTACCATCGATACTACCATCGATAACCGGCCAGGGAGCTTCCTACATGGCACAGGAGACCTCTCCTGCCTCGCCCGCTGTTCCCCTCCGCAGTGTATTTCAGTAGATCTGCCTGTTCTGCTCCCCACTCTGTCTCTGGTAAATCCTCTCACCTTCCCCCCCCCCCAACCTTTGGCCTACATCCCAGCTCTTGTATGCACAAATAAAATCTTTTTTTAAAAAATTTAAATTTTTAAAAATTCTGAAATTTTGTGTCATAGCATTTTTGCTCCATTATTTCTTTCTGACATAAAGCAAATAGAATACTATACAGGTCTCTTTGGATTTCTCCCCATGCCCCTGCCTTTCCTTTCCTCTCCAGAAGCAACAATTCATGTTTCTATGCTTTTCTACATACATGTTATTTACAACTGACATATAAACATGTGTGCTTTTAAATTTCACATGCATTTTATCATAATACACATATTCCAAACCTCACCACATTTCATTTCAAATTATGCTTTTAAGATGTAGGCATGTTGGATCATTTTTAACTTGAAACTGATTACATTTTTATGATGATCCCAGTGTTGGTTTACCTGTTTCTCTGCTAGTGAATCTTTAGTTTTTTTCAATGTTTTCAAAATACAAGCAATGCTATAAGGAGGTTGCCTGCACCAGTCTCTGAATATAAGAAAGGGAGACATTTCTTCAAGACAGAAAGGAATGTTCTAATTAAAAATTTTAATCCGGCAACTTCCCTGCTCAAAATTCCTCCATGGCTCCCTATTACCTAAGGAATAATCTCTACACCAAGGATTTGATCTGGCTTCTGGCTACCTATCTAGCCACACATTCAACCTCTGATCTCCTTAGCACTCACTACCTGCAATATTGTATTTCTTTTAACTTGCCCAAAGTCCAGGTAATTTCGAGCCTCTGGGCTTTTAAACATGCAGCTTCCTCTACCTAGAACAGCCCTGTCACTTCTCTGGTTTGGAAGTCCTCCTCATCTTCAAGTCACTCGCCCCACAATGCTTCCTCTGTTGTGCCCAGCACATACCAGGGTCTGCCACATGCCTGGCTTGGCTGCCTCCCCTCTGGACTGTAAGTCTATTGCCAGCATCAGGGTCTTGCACATTGTAGCCCCAGTGCCTTTGCACAGGTTCTGGCCAGAGTCAGTACTAGATACGCACTTGTTGAATAAACGGATATTTAACGAATGGGGCACGATTTGAGCAGCAAGAATGAAAAGTTTTCTGGCTTCGTTTCAGCTCGGCAGCAGGCAAAAGCTCTGGGACAACTTTTCAAAAGCATTTTTTTCATTCAAGTCCCGCTATAGGTTTGCGATATTGTTGGGGTGGGGGAGCAGGGCTCCTCCCAAGAAGCCAGGTCCATGGTTGTTTACCCAGGACATTATCAAGCGTCCAAATTACAGATATCTCTATCACTTGGCCAACAATTTGGTGTTGTGGTGTTAGGTTATTTCTATGTCTGAAGAAAACAACTCAGCTCTGACTAAAGAAATAAATGATATCATTTTTCATTCAGGCAACCAGATTCCTTGGTACAAAAGGCTCCCTGGGGAGGAAGGCTGGGACAGCGTGGCTCCTCTGAGGCTATTTACATCTGTCAGCTTCTCTAATCTCTTGCCTTCCTTCCTCTGCCTGTTTCCTTCCCTTCCACAGAGGCCACAGTGGCTGGTGCGGAGCCGTGCTCACGGGAGGCTGGTGGGGCCTCCCCACGTATGCTCGGGGGTGGGTGGGGTGAGGTTTTGGCCCAGTGGCATTTGGGTTGTTTTTTTTCCCTTTTCTTTTTTGCTTAGAAACCAGCCTCAAATTAAGATAATGACTCTTTTTGTTCTCTGGCGATCGCTATTTGTAGAGACTTATTTTTCCCTGGTCAATTTGGCTAAGAGAAGTTGAAACTAAAAGGGAATATTTTCTAAAAATGTTGTGGGACAGTTTGTAGGGCGCCAAGGGGCACCTTCTGGGTCACCTGTTCCCCAAAAGCCCCATGCTCCCTCTTCTTAAAGGCAGGCTGGAGATGGAAACAGACTCCCAGGCCTTTGATGACAGCTGGGGTCACCGGGGCTCTTTAAAATGTTCCTGAAACCTGGGGTAACAAGGACTCCAAGGAACTGTTTCCGACTTTGCCGAAATATTCCAAAGCCTGCGCAGTCAGCCCCCACCCCCTCTCCATACAGGTCTCCCGTCCTGTCCCCCACCTTCTCCTGGCCCTGGTTCACCGCTCCACCCACCCACACTGCCTCTCCTTCAGTTCCTCGAAAGCACCGGGCTCCTGGCTTATGACAGTGCTGTTCCCTCCGCCTGGAATGCTCTTCCCAATTCTCTGCCTTCCAGTTTCGGGCCAAATGTCACCTCCTCAGAGGCCTTCCCTGACCTCCACAGCTGAAATTGGACCCCATTATTCTCTTTTCCAGTCAGAGTCATGCGTGATTCGTCATTTTGAATGAGTGTCCTGGCAAGTCTGTCTCTGCTGGCGGCGCCTGAGCTCTATTGGGCTGTCCTGATCCTCACCCGAGGCCAGACAGCCTGGTACACAGCAGGTGCTCAGTAAACGTTCCTGTGTGAGGGACCCAGCAGGGGGCAAGAGAGCCAAGGGGAGCAAGGGGGTCTGCTCCCCCCAACTCCATCCTGAGCATCATCAAAACACCTGGCAAGACTCCAGATCTGGAAAAACACTTTGAGCTTTTCTAGTTCTTTCTTTGTTTCTTTATGCGTAAGATGATTTTCTTTCCTCAATCCCTTTATTTTCTTTTTGCCCAGGACTCACAGCTCCATTAGAGACATCATCGACTAGCACACACTAACAGATGAATCCAGCTCAGGTTCCCTGCTCCTTCTGCGCTGTCTGGAGAGCCACGCCCACCACGTGGCGACGTCAGCGGCGGCCATCCGCCGCCCCTTTCGCTGGCTGACCAGCTGGCTTCCAGCCCCTCGGGCTCGGACACCTAGGCCCCCCACTCCTCCTTCCTCCATCCCCTGCACCCACCTCCCTGACCACGACCTGTGTGAGCTTTATCTTCCCCCACTGCCTCATGTCTCGAGAATCCACTCATTCCTCTCCTGTGACCCCACTAATTTCACCCTGTCCCCTGGCGGTGCCTCTGATGTTCTCTGGACTCACCTCCTCCAAGCCTCTCTTCCTTCAGAAGTGGAATCTGATCTTGCCCTTCCTCTGCTCTCTGTGGCCGGGATGCAGAGCCCTCAGCAAACCACATCCCAGGCAGACCTGATCGGACCCCTAGTGCTCTGGCTCTGCCTCCTTCCACGCAGCCCAACCCCTGCGCGGCACCAGGTCCCTCTGAGTTTCCCCAGACCCCTCACACCTCCGGCCTTCCAGCAACTGGTCCCTCATTTAAATAGGTTTCCTGCCACTCTTGTCTCAGCTCACATCGCTTCTTCCTTCCTCTGAGCTTCCCTGCCTGTGTAGCAATACCCCTGTGTTCTCCTGGAAGATGGTGGTTTCTCCCCTGCTGCCCTTGGCAGGAGCCCTCTCATGCCCATTTCCTGTCTATTTCCTCCACGAGACTGGGAGCTTCGTGAGGACAGGGGCTGGCCGACTCTCTCAGTCATAGAGAGACCCTCCGGAGCTGGGCCCAGAAATCTGCATTGTTTAGCTTCCATCAGGAGGAGTTCTGATACTAGCAGTCCACGACACAAGCTGCTGAATCTGTGTTTTTTACATCTAAGTCTGATCCTTTCACAGAGGAAGATTCTTTCTCTTCTAACAGAAAAAGGAATGACTTTTACATAGTTTATTAACAATATTTATTGTCAAAATGTTTATAACTCCCTATCAGTCATCATCTGTGTTGACAGAAAGCCCTGAAACCCAGACTATGGGGTCTGAGGTGCCCACGTTTCCTGAAGGGGAAAAGGGAGGTGGAGCTCTAGGGTGAAAGCATTGGGGGCAATATAGAGTTGAGGTGCGTAGCCCTGCCAGGTGCCTGGCCTGGACACAGAGGCCCTGCAGTGCCGGGACCCCAAGAAAATCTCCTGACTGTCTTGGGAGCGCTGGGAAGCCTTGAGGAGGCACTGGCTGGGAGGAGCTGAGTGGATGGTGGGTGGGCTCTGGCCCTGGGAGGGTGGGTCTCAGCACGAGGCACTCTCAGTCCAGGCTCTGAGACCTCCCATGCAGGTCTCCCAAGAGCTGGAACAGGACGCAGATTCTTTCCCCAGCACATCACTGAGGAAGATGGTGTCCTAGAGGCACCGTGGCCCCATTGGCTGGGGAGGTGGGCATGTGTGGGGTGGGTGCAGCCAGCTCCAGGCTGCTTTAGGTTGACAGGGAAAGAACTGGAACCAGGACAGGAGCCACAGCACGCTGGCTCCCTCACAGCTGGGCCTTGCTGGCCTCAACATCTGCCCCCAATCCCTGCTGATCCCACAAGGGACCCCACCAGGAATGTAGCTGCAGCTCTGTGGCTCAAAGCCCTAAGAGAAGGGGCCGAGACATGCAGAGAAGACCGGAAGCTGAAGAAGCCCCTCATGGAGGGCTGGGCCCATCTCTGCCTCCTCCTTGGCCTTGGGGGTCCTCCCAGGCCCTCTCAGCCAGGCGGTGGGAATTTGGCACGCCCCAGTTCTCCAGGGGCTGCAGGATGAAAGGCTGACTCAGTTAACTCCTGATGTGGGCCACTATATCATCTAGAAATAAAGAGCAAAGAGACCCACCCACAATCCCAGCCCTTCCAGTCAACATGAGCACAACTTGCATTTAGATGTAATTCCTTCCAGTCTGTTTCGTGTGTGTGTGTGTGTGTTGGGTCCATAAAGTCATGTAAAGTCACGCATTCTGCATGATAACATAAGCATCTTCATTAGCATTATTCCCAGCTGCTGCCCAGGCTATTGAGACGATAGCCACGGTCTCCTAAGGGTTGACTGCTGTCCCCCACCCTGAGCGCACCCTAAGGGCACTAGGTACTGTCCAAGGCCAGGCTCTCAGTCACTGAACCCAGCCCCATTCAAGCCCCCAATCCTGGCCCTCTGCACCCCTGACCTCATCCTGAATTCCTCCCACTGCTCCAGCCTGTTTGCCTTGTCTCCCCATTTTTGTACATTGCAGCCTTCCTTCAGTTCTGACAACCTCAAGATTGGAAACACCAAAATGGCCATCTATTTTTGAGGTTCCTTCATAGTATAAAACAAAGATATGCTAAAAGAAGGTAATAAAGGTTGATAGCTATTTTAATATTTACATTGGACAGATGAATATTCTTATCAGACAGTGAGGTATGAGACTCACAAGGATAATACAGACTTGTAAAGCCACACAGACGGTACTGGCTGAGCCGGGATGCGAAACAAGGTCAAGGCCAAGAGACTGGGGAGCAGGGCAGGGACTAGGCCCAGCTTGGGCTCATGAGTCACAGGGTGAAACCAAGATCTCTGACTCCTGACCAAAGAGGATAAAACTGATTTTTAAAAAGATTTATTCATTTTTGCATACAAGCTGGGGTGTAGGTCAGAGGTGTGGGGCAGTGAGGGTTCACCAGAGACAGAGTGGGGAGCAGAACAGGCAGATCAATGGAAATACACTGCTGAGGGGAGCAGCGGGCGAGACAGGAGAGGCCTGCTGCGCCGTGTGGGAAGCTCCCAGCAGGACACTGAACTTGCGCTGCAGCTGGCGATAGCTCCAAAGCACAGCGCTTAACCTGTTGCCCCAGTAGGGAGGCCCTAAAACTGATTTTTTTAAGAGAGGAAGATTAGAAAAGAAGGAGGAGGAGACTAAGGCAAACAGATTGCTGGGCATCAGGCAACTAGTCTCTAGAAGGAACCCATCGGAAGGCGGGGGTCTTCTGCATCCTGGGCGAGAGCTGGGAGTGGATGGAGTCTGTACCTGCATCTACAACTGAACATCTTTGCCCAATGCTGTATTTAGCATTATTCATTTTCCCAGAGGGGGACACTTTGTGACACATACTGCCTCATTGTCCAGAAGGTAGATCCCCCTCACACAACACAAACAGGCTGAGAGAGAGAGTACCATTTCTGGCACACATTAATATGCAGTAACTAAAGGTTTACTAGCAGGAAGATTGGAACATCTGCCCCAGGTGGCAGAGCAGCAGTGCTTGTGCTGGTCTTAACCCCCGTCCCACACAGTCCTGGGGCCACTTCAAATA
This sequence comes from Scalopus aquaticus, assembly GCA_004024925.1. Classification (NCBI taxonomy): domain Eukaryota; kingdom Metazoa; phylum Chordata; class Mammalia; order Eulipotyphla; family Talpidae; genus Scalopus; species Scalopus aquaticus. Next base: position 148,530 of record PVIJ01000642.1, read on the forward strand.
CACTTGCACAGGATTTGGGGTCATGAGTAAATGTTGCCAAACGGAACTGATAAATGGATATGGCAAAGGATGTCTGCGGGTCTGACAGCAGGGACAGTGCGAGAGTCAGAGATGCGTGAGATCTCCCTTGAGACCTGGACATCGCAGTGTGAGCCTTGGGGCAGGGAAGAGCTCCGGCCCATTCTCAGGGGGCTTCCGCAGCCCCTGCTTGCCCCACTAACCCCTGAAGATTCAGATCCTGGGGGACAGGCCCACTAGTTCTAGCTGGGGCAGAGGTGGCAGGTGCTAGCTCCCCACAACCAACAGCACATCAGGACTGCAAGAGAAGTGATTCCTCAAGTCAAACTAGAAGGGAGCAAAGCCATAGCCCACCACTGGCCAGGCTGCTGAAACACTGGGGGCGCCAGGCGCCAGGACGGGTTGGCGAAGGGGGCCCCAACCAGACCTGGTCTTCCACTGCTTCCTTCTTTTGTTTTTAACAGCATGTGGGTTCAGAATGATTTTTACAAATATTGAGATGTTACAAACATGAATCTCAGTTAAGTGAAATGTCACCTTCTCCAAATTCCACTTTTCACATCCACAAACCTACTTTACAGAAAATTTGTTCCTTATTGTCATGCTTATCTTTAAACCTTTGTGAATAAAAAAAAATGTGTGGAAATGTGTCTACTTTCTTCTTATATATGTATATAACTGTCTCGATTTTGCATCTCGGCCCCCAGAGCCCAAGATACTTAAAACATCTAAAGAGAAACCCAAGTAAACTTTGACATTAAGAAATGGCCAAGGGCCTCTCTGGTGGCGCAACGGGTTAAGCACAGTGCTGTGGAGCTGTCAGCAGCTGCAGCACGAGTTCCATGTCCGGCTGGGGTGATTTCCACATGGCGCAGCAGACCTCTCCTGTCTTGTCTGCTGCTCCCCTCAGCAGTGTATTTCAGTTGATCTGCCTGTTCTGCTCCCCACTCTGTCTCTGGTGAACCCTCTCACCGCCCCCCACCTCTGGCCTGCACCCCAGTTTGTGTGCATAAATAAATAAATCTTAAAAAAAAACAACGAAATGGCCAAGGATTCTTACACCTGATATGAGTTCATCTGCAGATAACGCACAAATTCTTAAGCTAAATGGGATTTTTAAGATTTTGCTCCAATAAATGTGCTCATTGAGACACAGAACTCTTTCCAGTCATTAATTTTCTCAAATGGTTTTTTTCAGACAATGCCTGATTTTTTCCTTTCAATTAGTTTTCTCTCTCCCTTTCTAAAAAGAAAGAATCAGAAGCAGGGAACAAAGTGGATTCAAGAGTGTTCCCTGAAGTGTTACTTACAAGATGGAAAACGAGAGCGGCCTGTGCAGATGACCCTTGCCTGTGGCTGACGTGAATGCGTAAGTGGGCAAATCAGAAGCTGTATCAGCCACAAAACAGATTTAGGTTTTTATCTTGCAAAATCCATCTGAAGTTCACGGCTGCATTCACTCGGTCCAGAGAGTAAGTCATCGCCCAGGTCGGGTTTCAGCAACGCCTTGAACAGGTGCAGCGAGAGGGAGCACGAAGCCCGGAGCAGGGTTCGCAGGAGACCTTCAAGAAATGGGCCTCCCCGGTGGCGCAGCAGTTAAGCGCTGCGCTGTGGAGCTGTCAGCAGCGGCGACGCGAGTTCGACGCCCGGCCGGGGAGAATCCCATATGGTGCAGCAGACCTCTCCTGCCTTGCCCACTGCTCCCCTCAGCAGTGTATTTCTGATCTGCCTGTTCTGCTACCGGCTCCGTCTCTGGTGAACCCTCTCACCGCCCCACGCCTCTGGCCTGTACCCCAGCTTGTATGTATAAATAAAAAATAAATCTTTAAAAAAAAAAAAAAGAAATGTCAAAATGCAGTGTCCGGTGTTTAGGATTGCTGGACAGAAGGAAGCTAGAGAGCACAGGAAGTTTAAGAAAAGGGCTCCCCAAACACACAATGGGAAGCTGTCCCCTGATTCTGCCACCACACCCCTCTTAGCTTAAAGAGAAGGCTCAGGCTGGGTGTCTCTCCAGGGTGAGCTGGGCGAGCTTCGGAGTCTGAGGAGGGTGAAGAACCAGCTGACTTTCTGCTCTTGGGAGTAGTATTTTCTGTAGCTTCTTGGCTGACCCTGCTTGAGACGGCGCCAGCCCTCCCCATACATATGGCCTCTGTGTCAGAAGCCGCTCTGGTGACAGTTCCGTGTCAAGAGCTGAGGCTGCAGGACCAAGGGGTGGGACTCGGAGAACTCTGGCCAGCCTCAGTCTCTGCTGGTTTATTCTCTAGAATCTCCATTACTAATCCTGCCATTCATCTTCTTAGCAAACTGAGGCTCCCAGTCGGCCACTAGACAAAGTCCGACTCCTGCGTTAGACCCCGGGGAGCTGAGCGCTGTAATGCTGCGATGCAACGGAATACCTGGAGTAGAGTGGATGCCACCGGTGAAGGGTTGTTTCCCCGACAGGACTGTCCTCATTTCAGACACCAGTGACAAATTTGGGGCTCCCCAGGCCTCCCCCACCTCTGACCAAATGACTACAAATTTGGAGGCTCCCATGACCCCCTCGGTTTTAATGACTTGCTGGAATGACTTACTGGGCTCAGGAAAGTGCTAGACTAGGGGTGAAGTGACTTCTCACAGGCCACCAGTTCTAAAGGACGCAGACCCAGGCCTGTCCGTGCCCCACCTGTGCGAGTCCACGCCAGCGCCTGGCACCCAGTAGGAAAAGGCATTGGATGCTACTACTGAAACCCCTAAAAGGTCACTCTGAGATTATTCTCTCATGAAAAGTGGCTTAAAGAGCACAAAACTTGCCACCACTAACTGCTCTCTTGGGGATGCTAAACTCCCAAACTGAGAGACACTGCCAGCTGTAAGTAATAGAAACCCCAACAAAACACCCTTATGCCAGGAGTTGGGGGACTTGTTCTATGAAGGGCCAGGTAGGACCTTCGTCAGACTTTGCAGGCCACTGAACTCTGAACAGCTCACCCCCACTTCATGGCTGACGGTGTTAGACAATCCGCAGTGAATGTGCTTGCTGTAGCCCGACAAAATCAAGCAGTGGGTTGGCGCTGGCCACTGGCCTTAGTTTGCCAACTCTGGAGACATTTATTCCTCAAATAACAGTAAGTCTGGAAATCATGTGGGTCCAGGTGAGCTACCTTGGCTGCTCAGTAGTCTCTTCAGAGCCCAGGTAGCTTCCTGTGGTGTCGAGATAGCTGCCACACTGCCTGTCGTTACAGATGCCAACTGAAGAAAACGTCATGCTTCCTTGACCAGAATAGTCCACCTGTGACTGCTGGCCAGCGGGAAGAGTCACCCCAGAGCTCCAGAAAGAGGCTTACAGCTCTGGCTGCTCATGAGAATCACCGCGAGCTCCTAACACCTGCCTGAGCCCATTCCAGAGAGCTGTCTAGGGGCTAAGGGGGACGCTTGGCGTGGTGTCTTTAAAATCATTCCTGGTTGGGGGTAAGAGGCACTAACAGACCAGACAAAAGTCACCGCACTTGAAGGCCGATTTTTGACCACTGTCAAGCGGGTGTTAGCGGGAGAAGGGTGGAGGCTGACGGGCAAGCAGCAGCGTTGGCCGCATCCCAAAGCAACGCCTCTCACTGACAAAGTGGAAGTCAAGGAAGGCCCTACTTCAAAGCTGGTTGTAAACTGTAAACCAAACAGCACATGGAAGTCCAGTACCTGGCAGTCAGCGCCCGTGCCTCTTGCAGTTGGCTGCTAGTCATCATTGTGAAGTCAGCCTGCACGCCCGAACTGCTGGGGACAGCCCGGGGAGCGAGAGTCCTCCTGGGCAGGTGTGCAAAAGGCCAGACCTGCCTCGGGCCTTGGGCCTGCCTTGCCATTCCATACCAGGGAAGGCTTTGTGGCAAGAGCAGGCCTTAAGGGCAGGAAGTAGGTGGGCGGGACGCCCATCGGCCAATGGTATCACCTCCTGGAGGCCCTCTCCCTCCGGAGCCTAATGAAGGCCATGGGTCTCTCTTAGCATGGAAGCACAGGTGCAGGCCACTAAGCGCTGTAATCACACAGACCAGGGCGCCGGGGGCCTCAGTCCGCACCCCAGCACGTCCCTCCCAGTGACCATAGTACGGAAAAGCCAGAGATAAACCCAACGCGCAGCGCTCCAGGCCACGAGAAGCCGAGCTTGGTGTGAGCTCACTCCCAGGCTGGGATCCCTCAGCTAGTGGCAGAGAAATTTCCAGGCCCAGAACCTGCAAAGACCCAGGCCCTGCCACTTAATGAATGGAAAGACTCTCCTTCCCTCCTTGAGACATTCCAGGCCTTTCCAGAGCCCACCCAGAAAAATAAGCACCCCACGGGGCTGGTGAGACTCCAGAACAAAAATAAACTTAAATAATATCCCAGAAAATTGTAAATTGTGCATTTAGGAATCGGAATGTACCAGGCAAGACTTTCTCTTTCTCTATTATAGCTTTTGTGAAAAGGAAACAAATAATGAAGCTCTCCCAGGCTAAAATTAGCGTTGACATATAGTTTACACCAGAAAATATACAGTTAGGTATCAGCCTGGAATGCATGTACTTCCAGTGACCACAAGTTCCTTAAAGCCTATGCCAAGGGCAGGTCTGTGTGGTCCGAGCACTCAGGAAGGGAGGAAATTCAAATTGATTGTTTATCATCTACCTGGCACACAGCTCACACCATCTTACAATGTTCTTACCGAATCATTGGGAGATAGGCTTTTATTAGTCTCATTTTACAGGAGGGGAAACTGGGGCTGGGAATGGGAACACAAACCATTAGCCTGAAATCAATTTAATCTAAAGATCTATTTGTCTGACCACCTGTTTACATTTTTCAGCATCCTAGTTTTCTCTCTTCTTGTGGGTAGGCTGAGGACTTCATAAAAAGTTCATCTAAGGATGTATTTTTTAAAATCATCTGCTGATTACTAATTGAAGCTGCCGGCCCCACTGCTAGGAGGGACAGAGCCGGGGTTCATACCGCTTCAGTCTGAGTCCCTGACTTTGCTCTACCCACTTCAGTGAGAGGAGGAAGATGGGACTTCCCCTGGAATCTGAAAAGGCTGCAGTTGGGGGATGGGGGTCAGAGGCAGAGGCTGAATGTCCACACCCCACCCTTCTCCCCAGTCTGGCCACGGGTGCTGACGCGGGCATTGCCCTGTCTTCCCTGGCTTCAGCTTTCGTTCCTGTCTGCTGAAGGCATGAGGGAAGATGCTCGAAGGTCTCCCATGCTGGTATGTGGACAGTATGCGCCAGAATCCCAGGGGGAGCCTTAAAAATAAAGATGCCTGGGCTTCCTTTCGGACTGACTCTGCATCTCTTGGTGGGACAGCCAAGTATTTTATGTGCTTCTCACACATCCCAAGGTCTGGAACCTACTTCTCTAGGAAATCTGGGGAGCCTGGGAGACCCCTTTCATCTCTGGTGCCCTCCCTGGCCCTTGGCACTCAGGATCAATTAGGGATCCAGTTGTCTCCTCTGCATGGCTAGACCCCAGCCAGCTCTTCCTGCCCCATTTAACAGCTGACGAATGTGGCTGCCCCCGGACAGACAGATGACTTAGGAGCCTTTCTCCACGGTGAATCATCTCCTTAGGAAGAAGCTGGATTAACAAGCGCGCCCGGCTCCCCAGGGGTCAGTCCTATCCTTCCAGAGACTCTGACGCAAGCTCCTCCCCCTTATCCCAGTGGGTCATTTGTGCCTGTGCCCGTCTGGTTGTGTTTGAGGGCCCTGCCCAGGTAACCAGCTCAGGGACGGGCACACACCCCTCTGAGCATCACCGCTGCAAAACAGAAATGATAATAACACCCACTCAGAATGACGCTGTGAGAATGAAGTGAGCCCCACCTTAGGCTTTTCATCCAAATCGTGCACGATATCATTGTTTGGTGTCGGTCTCAGCCTAGACTGAGGGTCTTGAGACCGGGCCTTTTCCACATCCCGGAGCTTAACCTGGAGCCTGGCACTAGGCAGGTGCTGGCAGAGCCCTGATTGAGTTCGTGGAATGAGGATGGGCAGGGCTGAGAATGGAGCGGGGAGCGGGTGAAGCTTAATTCCCTGAGCTACTGGCTGTCAGGACCTCCACTCAAGCTATTCATCCTCTTGTTACCAGCCACGCGCCCCAGTTCCCCACAACAAGGGTCCCCACCACACATTCACTGGCCTTCTTGGTTTCCTTCTGGTGGGAGCAGGTGGGTACACTGGCAGAATCCTTACTGGAGCGCCCCAGCAGGCCAAGATGGCACCGCTTCAGTTCTCCATGGCGGTGAATAAAACCAACCCAAACTTGGTGGTATGAAACAGTCATTTTATTAGGCTCACAGATTTCAGGGCATTATAAACTCAACTGGATCCCCTGGGGTGGCTTGGCTTGGCTCGACAGGGTCTGTCATTTGTCTTGGGGATTCAGATATCTGGAGGTGGCTCGGAGGGCTTCTGGCTGGAATCAGCCGGGGGCTTCTCTGCTCACACGCTCTGTGCCTGGGCTGGGCTGGCTTAGCAGGGGACTGTCAACCAGAGTGCCAGCACGTGGCCTCCCCAAGTAACCTGGGCTTCCTCACGGCATGGCAGCCTCAGGAAAATCAGACTTGTGAGAAGAAAGTTCGGGCTCCAGGAACAAGCGTCCAGCTCACAAGGCAGGAGCTGAAGGCCTGGCTGACTTGGCCTGGAAGTCACATGGTGTCACTTGTCTATGCTCTGTGGTCGAAGCAGCCACAACCTCCAGGTTCAAGGTAAGGAAACAGAGCCCACGTGTCAAGAGGAAGAGTGTCAAAGAATTTGTGGCCATGTTTTCAAACTGACCTTCTTTTCCACAAAAGTTGGAACACCCTGAATTGCTTGCCTTTGCCAGTGCAGCAACTGGACCAGGGGCTGGTTCAGGAAGAGGGCCCTGGAGGGGTTGGCCAAATCCCAGGTTCTTGACCTTGGAGCACTGTCTGGCGTGGGCTCCTTTCCATTTCCTCACGTGCCTTGCAGGAGATAAAATGCCGCAAGATCAGTCTCGCTCCTGCCAATGTGTCTCCTTGTTGCCGTAACGCTCCCCTTTATGTGCATCTACAGCTCACACCAGAGACTGTGGTCAAAATGGGGTGGGGGTCCCACAGAATCCTCACAGCCAGTTTGGGAGGTACCCGAGCAGAGGGGACTGTGCCCCGGAACCCTAGTGGGCAGTGGTCCAGCTCTGTCTTGACGTCCAGGGGTAGTGAGGCTCCCTGGGAACTGGGGGAATGAGGGGTCAGTGGGTTTTCCCAAGGAGGTCAGGGAGGGGCTGGACAAGGGCTAGGAGAGTGTGTGGACCGGGAGACAAAGGAAAAGGACCCCGATTTAGCAGACACCAAGGAGGTGGGGTGAGCACTCCCAAGGGGCTGGTGAAGACAGACACCAACGATGGTGCTCAGCACTCCTCTGTCCCCGGTGCCCCCTTCTCTGCCCAGAAGCCCCTGGAGAGAAGGAGCTGCCCTGAGAAGGGAGATGAGGCCATCCTGAATAGGTTGAACTTGAACCGGAAATCGCTGAATTCAGCCGAAAATGATTAAGTCCGCTGCTAGTGGGCAGAAGAGGTTTTCAAAGAGACAGAGGAAAAGGAAGTTGCATTTTTAAGAAACTCCCAAGGATAGTTCCTTCATTTCTGTCCAGTCAGGGCCTGGCTGAGATCTCAGCCCTCTCCCGATGTGACATCTGCTGCTGCTCTGACCCCCAAGCCTTTTTGACCTTGTGGCTGCCGCTGGAGCTCAAGAGACAGCAAAGTCTTGTCCCGGTTGGGTCTGCCAGACCAGCCCTGGAGGCAGTTTGCCCCCGAGGCCTTTGGGCAGCAACGCTGTGTGCAGGTGCTGGGGCTTGTGCCTGCTTCTGGGGACAGACGAATAAGAACTGGCCTCATGACAACGCAATTACGATCTGTGGCAAAAAACAATTAGGAGCTGCTCCTGATTGCTGCTTTTGTCAAAAGCCACCATCAGTACATCCCTGACTGTTAGGTTAACATAAATTTATTCAATACTTCTATGTGCTGGGCTCCTTTTTAGGTGCCTAGGATGTAGCTAATACCAATAGACAAATAATGTCAATAGAAAGACTAGACCCACAGGGACTACTTCTATCTCTCTGCCCACTTTGGTCCTGGGGAAGCAGTTGTTGGTGCTTCAAACTGAAAATCAAATAATACATTTAATTATAAGGCATTTCCCACCCCCTGAATTCCCATTCCCTTTTGATCCCCAGTCAAGGTCAACTTCAACAACCCCTTGGTAATCAGCTGGGAGCTTGCAGGCCCCAGACAATCCTTCAGCAGCCTGTGGGAATGTCCCAAGAGGAACAGTTTGTGTCGAAGGAATGACGGGAACTTAATTACTGCGTGACCCTCGTTGGGGATTTCCATCTGAAGAGCACGGCCCAGACACGGAAGGCCTGTTGTGTGAGGCTGTGGCCCCCGGGGACTGCTCGAGCCAGGGCAGGAGTGACCTGGGGCCTGGGCCCTGGACAGGGGCAGCAGGAATACTTTGAATACCTCCTCTGCATGTGGCCTTGGGTTTTACCACTGGCCACTGGGGGTGGTTTAATTAATAACGTCCACTGCTTGTCATTTATCATTAGCAAAACAGGAGGGGTTGGGAGTGGGGCCAGCCAAGAGGGTAAGGGAGGCCCTCTCAAGACAAGGTGCATGAGTAAATTAAAGTTTCACGCATCAATCTCATGGGGTGGCTGCCATCAGAAAGCCTCGCGTGGCTTTCCTCTTGTTCTGAGACCAACACCATGCTTCTGCGAAAGCTTCGGAGTAGCTCCAAGGGGGTTTCATCAATGGTTGTGCTTTCCCTGTCAAATCTCAGCAAAGGAATGTGTCATGTGCTTCAGGTGGAGAGGAAAGAGAGGGTGGAGTGTGCCCTGGGGGTTGGTTGCCACGGGGCTGCAAACTGAAATCCTTGGGCAGATCGAGTCTCAGGGTGGATTTTGTTTGACCTCCACAGCACTTGACAAATTGGAACGGTTCATATAAAACTTTTACTTGTCTTAAAGTAACATCTGGAAAAAAACATGGCCTCTTTTTCAGCAGGGCAACAGGCAGCTGATGCCACTTTAGGCAGACAGCAGTCATGTGAGGCTGTGTGGATTGTGCACTGAACAAAGGCAGTGCAGACTCCAGAAGAGGCAGTCTGCCCAGCAGAGGCCCTGGGGCAGGATGTGGGCCTACTAGTTCGATGCCTCCTTGCAAGATCCCTGCCTCCTACTCATTTATGTTAATTGCCTGAATTTGGAAAGCACTGATGTTGTCTCCTCGTATGTGTGAAACACCAGCTTCTCTGTGTGAGGAACTCCTCTTCCTTCTTCCAGTTTCAGCTCAACTCCAACCTCCTCAGGGCACGTTCCTGGGTTCCCATGAGAACTGGTATATTTCTGTATTTCCCAGCTGCCCATACTCACCGCTATCATGGCACTGGGCACACCCTGTTCCCCATGGACTTTGAGTCCCTTGAAGACAGACCCTACTCACCTCTGCTTTCCTCTGTCTGGCACATAGCACCTCATCAGCCAGGACTGAATGGATGACTTTGTAGCCAAGTTCACATCAGGCAAGGGAGGCTGCCGAAAGGTTGCCAAAATTCCCAAGCCATGAAAGTCAGCAAGAGGTAAACGATTTTAACTTTGGGGTTTTGGAGTGAACTTGGACTCTGAGTGTCTTCTCCTGGATGTTGTATAGGGCATTTGAAATATATATATATCTTCCTTTCCAGCTATATAATTGACATATAACATTGCATTTGAAGTATTCATTGTGATGATTTGATGCACATATATACTGGGAAATGATTAACACAGTATGGTTACTTAACACCATCATCTTACATAATTATCTTTTTTGGTAGTAGGATCATTCAAGATCTGTTCTTAGCAATTTTCAAGCACACTATTCAGCACTGCTAACTGTAGTCACATGCTGTACAGAACTTATTCATCTTAAAACTGACACTTTGTACCCTCTGACCAACATCTCCCATTTCCCCTGGGAACAAGCATTCTGCTCTGTTTCTATGAGTTTGGCTTGCTTTGATTTCACTTGTAAGAGAGATCATGCAGTATCTATCTTTGTCTCTTTCTCTTTCTCTTATTTCACCTAGCATACTGTCTTCAATGTTCATTCATGATGCAAATGGCAAGATTTCTTCTTTTTAAGTACTAGGTAACATTCCATTTTAAGTACTAGGTAACATTCCACTAGTATATAAACATGCATGTGTGCGTGTAAAACATTTTCTTTATCCTTCAATGAACATGGGAGTTAGTGATTTCATTTCCTTTACATTCAAAAAAGCATGACTGAGGGCTCTTTGTAATATTAGTAAGATGAGAAGCAGAGGCTGTAGAAGTCAGGATGAGCTGGTTTATGCTGCAGTAACAAGTGATTCCAGCTCTCAGAAGCCTAGCACACCATGGCCAAGCTCATTTTCTTTCTTGCTCACTTGGGTGTGTCACGTGTCAGCTCCTGCCCCACTTTCATCACTCGGTGCCAGGGTAGCAGTGTGGTTTCTGGCTGGGGCACTGCCCTCCTTGTAGCAGAGGAGAAAGCATGATGAAGTTGGCTTTGGAAGTTCTGCCCCCCATTTATTCACATGTCATCTTTCACTGGCCAGTGCAAGTCATGCCAGAGTGAGGCCAGTGGGTCAGAGAAGCAGAATCCTCTTCTTTAGCAAGGAGGAGGGAATATTTGTGAACAGCCAGACAGTATGCCATAGGCCCGCCTCAAACCATTACCCAGTGGGAAAAGCCAATGTATTTTACTTCCACACCATGCTGCCAAGGGAAAGAGGCTGATTGCCTGGAGGGCAGGCAGGCTTCCTGGAGGTGGTGGCATGTGAAGTCTTGAAGGAGTGAGAGTTTACCACGCAGAGTTAAGAGGAAACATTAAAGTGAAAGGCAGACACCAAGGCAGGAGACCACGGAAAGGCTGGTGTGACCCGGTGGCTGACACACCTGGCATGTAGGGGCAGGCCCTGGACATTGGGCAGGTGCTTTGACAGTCAGGCTAAGGACTGGGGGCTTTTCTCCAAAAGGTTGTGAGCAAACACAGGTTTCTGTGCAAGCAGGGTGGCTAGATGGAGGGAGGTTATCATCCTAAGGGTGGAGAAGCAGTCAAATAAAAAGGGGCCCCACACTGGGTTTTCTGCCCTGGAACCCAGATTGGAATGATCCCTGCCACACACCGTGAGCGCGGGCACAGCTCGCTAGCAAAGCCCAGGCCCGCGCACCCTCCTGACCCTGCGCCGCACCCCGTGCCAGGACAGAGGCCCCTCCCCGGCCACCGGAGGCCTGGCGTGGCGGATATTTGTCTGTGATACGATTGTAATTTGGGCCCCTTTTGGCCGCAGTAAATTGTCCTGTTTGCACAGCGCCAGGCTGAAATAGCCCGGCGCGCGCGCCCCAGGAAATGAGCTCACGGCCGGGCGCCGCGGAGAGCGCGCTGCAGCCGCCCCGGCGCTCCTGGCGCCCCCGCTGGCCCGCGTGCGGGCGGAGCTGCTATTTTTTCATTTGACCGACTTCAACAGGTAATTTGAATTATGATCATGAAAAAGTGTCCCTTTTCCAGGGCTCTCTGCCACGAAAAGCTCGAAGCACAGTGGAAGACGCATCAATGGGGCCACAGCGTGTCCCTTTGGGGGCGGGGAGCCGAGAGGAGCAGCTCCCGCGGAGCAACAGAGAAAGCCCGGACCCGGTGACAAATGGCGATTTTACAAAACTGAGTTCTCAGTCCAACTCTCCAGCCATGAAAGAGCCATTTGAAGCTCCGTTCCACCCGGCTTCCCACGCCTACATTCAACATGACAGCTATTTTAATTTCTCTAGATTCTGGCCAGCCTCACCCCTACACCTACCCAGCTACCCCCAACCCCCACACACCCCTTTACCTTTACACACACACACACACACACACACACTGATCAGCCATATATAATCAGGTCATATATACAATTCTGTGCTGGTTCCTTTTTTAAATGTGCTTTTATTTTCTGGCTACTGCTTGCCATAGGCAGTTTTGTGATTTACCACTCTTATTAGTGCCATAGAGGTCTGCATGCACCATCATTCATAGGACCATCCCCCCTGTTGGCTGGAGAAGGTGTCTCAGGCTTTTCTGTGTCATAAATAACGCCACAGTAAATGTCTTTGTAGATATAGAATTGTTCTCTCTTCTTGATGAATTACTTCTTTAGGATTAATTCCTAGGAGGATTCGTTCCCAGGAGACTAGGAACATTTTTATGTCCCTTGGTACCATTGCCAAATTATTTTCCCAAAGATTGTGTCTGATCATTTACAATAATTTTAAAGGGAAGAAATAACTGAAGGTGTATTTTGTGCTTCCCTATTCGCCCGCAAAGGGCATGACCTTCGGAGTCAGACGAGCAGGTGACTGGGGGGCAGCTCCAGCTTGGGGGGCCAGGGGCAGGTTTTTTTTTTTTTTTAAAGATTTTTTTTTTATTTTTTATTATACGTATAAGCTGGGGTACAGGCCAGAGGCGTGGGGCGGCGAGAGGGTTCACCAGAGACAGAGCGGGTAGCAGAACAGGCAGATCAGAAACACACTGCTGAGGGGAGCAGCGGGCGAGGCAGGAGAGGTCTGCCACGCCATGTGGGATTCTCCCCGGCTGGGCGTCGAACTCGCGTCGCCGCTGCCGACAGCTCCACAGCACAGCGCTCAACCGCTGCGCCACCGGGGAGGCCCGGCCAGGGGCAGGTTTGAGGTAAAAAGTGACTCTGTGCTGGGCAAGCTCTCACTCCAGTCAGTGCTGGTACTTTCTGGCAGGGCTGGCTCCTGGATTTTGAACCCCCTTTCCTGCCCTCTCTCCCTTCTGTGTGAGGTCCAGGTGCCGCTCCCAAGCCCCCGCCCCGCTGTCCACCCTTCAGAGTGCTGAGGGGACTGGCCCAGTCTAGGCCCTGGAGTAGCATGACTCCATGAGCCAAATTTATTAGAAAAAGAACTCTTCGAATTTTTGGCTTCTTGTCACCTCTATTAGCTGGGGCCACAGAGCTAACCCCTAAGGGACCAGCTAAGGGAGGGCAACTGGAGCCTGCTCTGGAGAAGCCGCTAACCTTGCAGCACACCCACTTCACTGCCTGGCTGGGTTATGGTGGAATCTTCTATATCCACAAAGACCAAGACTGGGAGATAAATTGGAGGCAAACCCTGGCTCTCTGCACACCCCAGCTGTCCGGATTGCTGATATCGTGCCTCCCATAATGCGTCCAGTGTTGCCCACTGATGGTTCCCTAAGAGTGGTCCACACCCAGTCCCCGCCCTCACCTTCCTCACAGCCCCCGAGCGAGTTCTGCAGCAAGCCCTGTCTCCTCCCTCCCCCAGGAGGGTGAGCTCTGTGATCCGGGCCGCGTGGCTTGTTCACTTCAAGGGGGCTGCCGCTGACTAGCTCCTGGTCCCATGGCATTAAAAAGCTGGTTTCCTATTATCGCTCCCCGCCCTGTGCTCAGGGGAAAGGAATTGCCCACAGAATCTTTTGTGGGTAGGGGGATTTCTTCAGGTGAGAGAGTGCAGCCTCCTGCTTTGCTGGGCCTTTCAGGGCACTTCCAGAGAGGGGGCCAGAGGCAGAGGGCATGGGTTGTGGTGGCTTCAAGCCTGGGCTGTGGCGCTGGGCAGCCTGGCTTGAAGCCCAGCTAGCTTCCCGGTTAGTAGCAGATGACTAAGGGAACCCCTCACTCTCACTTACAAATGAGACAGCAACCCCTTCTAAGGGTGGGGAGGACTGGAGAAGACAACTTGAAGTGCCTGGCAGGAGTGAGCACTAAAAGCAATGCAGTTTGTTAGGGCGAAAAGCGGTTTTGCTCCATTTAACACACACCCTGGATCTGACGCTGTGTTGTGGGCTGGGATGGATGAGGCCTCTCATGCCGGGGGCGGGGGGGGGTGCAGGAGTGAAAACAAAGCCCTGTCCATGCAGAGGATGGGCAGAGCCATGCCAGCAGCCCCCAAGGGCTGGAAGACGGAGAAACCTGCCCTGGTTGGGGAATTGGGAAAACATTTTTGATAATGCGAATTTGGATCCATGTTTTCAAGAATGTGTATTATAAAACTTTGATGGGGAAACAACATTCTAGGTGGAAGAAACTGCAGAAACCAAGGCATAGCACCAAGGGGGGGGCACTTCACAGCATGAGAACAACCCTTGAACATCTGATCCCTGAAACTCCTCAAGATCATGACAATCTTCCCTCCAGATGCCTCTCATGCAGAAGTCAGAGAGAGGCTTCCCATATCCATCAGCTGGCCAGCGAGCTGGGCAAGGGTCGCCATCCCTCTCTCCTGGGGCTTCCCCCCAGGCTGGGCTCTCCAGAGCCAGACGTCCACATGAGACCCCACAGTACAGGTCCGGGAGGCAGACGCCCAGTCCTGCCCTGAGAAGACGAGCCGGCCCCAGATTGGGAGCTGAAAGAAGCTATTTCTAGGAAAAGTCTTGTTTTAAGTCATAACGCTGCTTCTCACTGGTTGTATACACTTAGGCGAGTGGCTAACTGCCCTGGTTTCCATAGTTTTACAAAGGCAGCAAGGACAGCCCTCAGCTGCAGGGTGCTCATGTGCAGCAAATGAAGGCCCTCCCCTCCACCCAGGCAGAGAGATGCTCTTGGGTGCTGCCCCCCCTTTGCTAGACCAATGTCTGAGCTGCAGGAGGCACTGAGGGAACCCTTGGCTCCTGGCCTATTAAACAGGGGTCATCATTGTGTCCAGTGTCCACTCTCCAGCCCACTACCCACTACTTGCCCGAACCACTGTCTGAGTTGTCTTGATGAACAGGAGCATCAGCTCTTTGGGAACTTCCTCTTACCACCCAATTTGTAGAGCTTAGGGTTTCAACGACTCAACCAGGGTCTTCAGTAGGGCTCCCAGAGAGGGGAGAGGTGAGAAGACGTTGTTCCTTCTGCCAGGGGTACCTGGGAGAACATGTGGGGTTCCCCCTGAGTCCTCTCTGCTTGAGGCTCTTCTGCAGCCTCCTTCCAGGCTGAGAGCAACCCCTCACTTTCAAATGAATTCCCACTTAGCTTAAGTGATCGAAACTGAGCTCTAAAACTTGCAATCAAACAACCCTCCCAATTCAGCCCTTGCATCCAACTCATGGGTGTGTCTTAAAGATCAAAGGTGAATGCATATGGCGGGCGCATCACAGAGACACTGGAGATAATCGCTGTCACTGTTAGCATCCCCAGTTTAGCCTCACTCACGATAACCCATCATGGGTTGGGTGGTGGATGCATTTGACAGATGAGGAAATAGAGGCTCAGAGATTAAGTGACCCTCCTGAGTTTCCTGCCTCCATGGCAGAGCGGGGACTCAGTTCCAATGTCTCTGCTGGCAGTCTCCCCGAACCCTACCCTGCCCCTCACTGCCCCAGAGCTCCTTCTCTGACGGTGTCGTCCATCAACTGAAACGACATGACTCTCCAGAGTACCTACTGTGGCTCAGGCATTGGCCCAGCCAAGCAGGGCAGCACCCAAGAACACGTCTGGGTTGGGGAGGGGACCCAGCCCTCCACGTGAGCTTCTTGCAGCCAAGGACTTGTCCTTGCTGTCTCAGGTAAAACTTTGGAAACCTCAACCCCTAATTACCGCCTGGCACAGGGCACCCAGTGGTTTCCTGGTGGCTTGTATTGACTCGCAAAGTCTTTATAGGACATGGGTCTGGGCTAAATTTAAGCACCGTCACAGACAATTTAACAGTTTTCTGTGGGGGGGTAATTTAATGGTAAACCGTAATTACCGATACAACTGATACCTTAATTTCCAAAACAATCTGTGGAGGTGTGTGGAATTCAAATCAGTCCAATTAGAATTCCATCTTCTTATAATAAAATACAGCATAATTGCTAATTGCCTCCCTGGCTCACAATATTTTAAGACAGAAAGTTGGTTTTGTTTTTTAATATGGCTTTTATTTTAAAGTGTTTGTTTTCAATCTTGGACTACTGCCCTTGGGAGGGAAAAGATCCAGATCTCTGTCCATGGCTTCCCATGGGGCCTCAGTGCTTCTCCCTTGGCAGGAGCAAGAGGCCTGGGGGTATCAGAGGCCCCCACAGCTATCAAAGGGCCAGCTCTTAGCCAGGCCAGGAGAAGCTCTGTGGACTGGAGCACTTGAGTTTTAGGCCACTTCTGAGCTCACAAAGCAGCCTGATGAGCACCAGAGTCAGATATACGGAAGTTCAGAACTAGACAGTTGGGTGCAGAGTGAGTTATTTAACCTCTGTGTGACTCAGTTTCCTGATCTGTAAAATGGGTACGAGAATTAATCTTCCTTGCAGAGTATGAAGATTCACAGAGTGTCTGGTGCATAGGGAACACTCAGAAATGGGAATTGTGTTGTTACCCTAAATTCATTGCTTTGTTCACTCAATAAATGCACCCTGAATGTTGTCTGTGCCAGGCAGGGTTTTAAGTGCTAGGGATAAAATAGTAAACATACTAGATAAAGCCCCTGTCTTTGTGGGACTTCCTTTCCAGTGGGGAGAGATGATGATAAATGAATGAAAATATGACACAGTCTGGCCCTTGTGAGAGTGATGGGCTGTGAGTCACATGGTGTGGCAGGGACAACATCACTGATGGTGGAATGTGAGCCTCTAAAGCCGAATCTATGGGTAAGGAAACTGAGGTTCAAACTTAAACTCTGGGTGATTTGCTCTTACCATCAAAGTGTGGGAATGACCAGATGGGAGGAACAGCCTCGAGAGAGGCTCAGTAGCTTGGTTGTCAGACAGCCAAGGCCACAGAGAGGGTTTGAGAACCCAGGTGCTAAAGTCTCTGCTTGCTACCTTAGTCTGGACAGCATCCTCGGGATCACCTGGAGGAGTCAGCCGGGACAGCAGAGTCAGGGAGACACGGCCTCAGCAGTGGCCCTGGACCACTTGCTGCATGGCCCCAAACTATGAGAACAAAAGACTTCTGGCACAGGTCATTCCAGGGGTTGGTCATGGGTGTCAAGAGCCTGGTACCTGTGGATGCTCAAGAAATTCTGTATCTGTCTGCTGCTAAAATGCAGGCCCAGAGAGGGGAAGTAACTTGCCCAAGGTTACACAGCAAGTGTGGCAGAGAATAGGCAGGTCTTGGTCCAGTTCTTCTCATCCTGCTGGTAGCCAGGACACAGCTTCCTCAGTGTCCAGTTAGAGTCTTCACAGGGGAGTCACTGACAGATCTGAGAGGAAGTCTCAAAGGGAGGGAGAAGGTCAAGCAAAAACACGCCCTAATTTGATGTACATCTAAGTTAATACAAAATAACCCATCCAGATTTCAAATTCGTCATTCATTTAACTTTCAGTTGCTGGGCATGTTTGAGATGCCCCCAAGTAGCTGCAGAACCAGCTTCTGGGGTTGAGGGAGGTTCAGGGATGGGGGGGGCTGGTGGGGGGGAGCTGGTCTGGAATGGAGACTTATTGCTCCAGGGTGACCTTCTGCTGAGAAGCTCTCTGACATTCCAGACAGGCCCTCCCCTCCCCATTTGACAAATCCCACTTCCCAGCTGAGATCCAAGGGGCCTCCAAGATTAAAAACCTGCTCACCCACTGGTTATGGGACAAATGGCTCCTATTACAAGAGGGCTCCAGGGGCCTGGGAACCCAGCAAGGGATGGGTAAGCACCTGCTGACACCATCTTACCCAGGGCCAGGGCCATTCACCACCCACATGGAGGTGGGGGCAAGGGGGTCCACCTGAGCCCCCTGCACCTTGAGAGTAATCACCACTCTTTGGCTGCCCACTGCCCAGACCACCCTGTGGATGGGAATCTGGTTCCACGCCCAACAGGACTTGGCTTGATGCTTAAGGGTTCCCCTTCCCATGACTGGGGCCTGGGGCGGGGGATGGATGCAGAGTCCTGTGGAAGAAGCAGAGAGACTCAAATACCTAGAAAGCGGGCTGATGGGCTGGGAGGTTCTTGGGGCTTAATTCACACCTTTAGCCAACTCCCCTCCCCACCCCCATGCCCTCAGTGGCCTCCTGAATAAAACTTTAGACTGCTGGCTTCCCTAACTCATCCCTTCTCTGATGGCAGGTGTAACTGGCCCAGTGAGTACCATCCAAACCCATTTGGGCTCTCGCCTTCCTTTAAATTCTCTTCAGAAAATGTCATCTCTCCAGTTTCTGACTGAAAAGTCCTGCAGGCTGTGATGCTTCCACCCACTCTTAGGTAAACAAGAGTCCTAAAGTCACTCTCAGTTACAAACCTTACTGATTCCGAGACTGGAATTTTTGGGGTCTGGGTAATATAACTGTAGCAAGAAGGACCCCTTAGAATAACAATCATGAAAAATGAAGCCATGTCTACATTTGTATTCTGTCACAATTCTCTTTCACTTGCTCATTCTGTAAACTCTGATGGAGGGTCCACACCTGGTTGGCACTGGGAAAGTTCCAGATGTCCCAAGATTTGTGCTCAGTCACATCTCACAGTTCCCAGGAACTTAGTGACAGCCTGGGGGAGGAGAAACCCATGTCTACATCTGTTTGGGCAACAACCTGGAAATGTGGCATTTCACAATCTAAAGACCACATCTCAGGGCCTCCCTGGTGGTGCAAGGGGTTAAGTCTCAGCACTATGAAGCTATGCAGAGCTGCTGCAGCATGAGTTCGATACCCTGCGAGGGAGCTTCCCACATGGCGCAGCAGACCTCTCCTGCCTTGCCCGCTGCTCCCCTCAGCAGCGTATTTCAGTAGATCAGCCTGTTCTGCTCCCCACTCTGTCTCTGTTGAATCCTCTCACTACCTCCACATCTCCAGCCTGTACCCCAGCTTGTATGCATAAATAAATCTTTTTTTTTTAAAGACCCCATCTTGGTCACTACTCATCTTACTGATGGGAAACTGAGCCTCAGAGGGATGAACTATCATGGCTGATAGCGCCAGTGGCAATGGTAAAGGTGAGGCCCCAGCAAGGTCTTCTAGCCCTGACCCAGGAGCTTGTTCTGCTTCTCCATCAACCCCTTGCTTGGAGGCTCTCACCTGTGGCCTGTGTGGGGAAGAGCCAGGCAGGGAGTCGCCACTCTAAGGAAGAGCCACTGGCTGAATCCCTCCTGAACCACAGAAAGCAGCCAGCGCTCAGGCCCACGGTGGCCAGGGCTGCAAAGCAAGAGGCAGCTTTAACTCCAAAATCTGAGAGACCACATCAGTTGGGTCTGAGAGAGGAGCCTGGGGGGAAAGGTTAAGCTTTGGAATTGCTTGGAGTGAAAACACTATTGGGGGGTGGTATTGAGAGGAACAGCACCATGGCTGCCAGCAGCAGCTGGCTTACCCATTCTCTCAGCCACACCGACTTTAGGAGAGATTCTTTTTCATGTGTTGCAAGAAGTCCTGGAATGATCCTCATTGGCTCTAGTGGGTCATGTGATCCCCTCAATCAAACATGGAGGCCTGGGAATTCCGTGACCTGATTGGCCAGGACTGGGTCACATGATTGCTCTGGGACCAATCGAGATGGGTCAGTGCCCCCTAAACTACATGTAACACAGGTAGGAAAGGACTTGGGGGAAATGGGAAACCAGAAAAGAGGACTTTGTTCAACAGACTAAGAATTTCTACTTTACATGCTGGCAGTTGGATCTAGTGGATGTTTTCCCCAGGCAAAAGTTACCCACAGGGCTCAGGGAGGGGACTCGGCCGTGGGGGAAGTGGTGCTACCTGTGACTTGTAATCATTAGGTGTCAATTCAACATGCACAGTATCTATTACTGTCGATTGCTTCACAGTGTGGCATGACGATCCGGAGAGTAAAACTGACTGTGTCACCAGTAACTTGAGGTACTTCCTTAACCTCTCTGTGTCTCAGTGTCCACATCTGCAAAATGGGTCTTAGAACACTAGCTCGCCAAAGCCTGTGCTGCCGACTAAATGAATTTATACACCGAGGGCACTTAACTCAGGACCAGCTGGAGCGTCTGCCTTGGTTACCAGGAACTCCTGGACTCTGAGGGCACCTCCAGCTCTGGCTGCATGGGCCTGCCGGGCAGCGTGGCCAGGCTGTGTGGTGCCCCACCTGCCTGCTGCCCTCCAGCCTGGTCCACGAGCAGGAGAGTGGCCGGGCGGCCTGCTCTAGTCCTCTTTTGCTATACTCAGCTCTGTGTCTGGTCCCAACCCCCGTCTGCGGGGAACTTGAACG
Source organism: Scalopus aquaticus (assembly GCA_004024925.1). Lineage (NCBI taxonomy): Eukaryota > Metazoa > Chordata > Mammalia > Eulipotyphla > Talpidae > Scalopus > Scalopus aquaticus. The sequence continues at coordinate 168,659 of PVIJ01000642.1, forward strand.
GAGCTGTTCTCACCACAAGCCACAGCCCGTCACAAATCACCCTGCTGTGAATAGCGAGCACATTTATAATTGATGAAATCGGGAGCGAAAGCTCATTGCTGAGGTGTTTAGTAAACAAACTCTGGACCCTTGGGTGGAGAGCAGGATGCTTGAGAGCAAACCAAGGGACAGAAAAACGGAGGCCCCAGCTCCCTCAGAGAGTGATTGAGTGGCCCCCACCTGTCAGCTTTTGCTTTTACTATTAAACATATTCTGAAGATCTTCAGTCCTACAGAAAAGTTGCTGGAGCATTATAACTCCCATATATCTATCACCTAAACTCACCCACCCTTAACATTCTGCCACATTTGCTTTAGTTCTCTTTTGCTACACTGTGTATACCTAATCTAATAATATACACATTTCGAATTTTAGTCTTTATTTTGCTGACCCACTTGAAAGTAGGTTGCAGAGAACATGACTTTCCCCCTTAAATATTACAAAGACATCCTTTTCCAGACCCACAGGAGAATGATCAACTTCAGGGATGCAAGGCCAATACAGTGCTCTAAGAGTTCATTTTTAAATCCTACTGATTGTCCAGAACTGTCCTGTAGAGCAACATTTTCAATCCAGCCTGACAAACTCTTCAATAGTCAGGGTCCCAGAGGCTGGGTCTCCTTCATCCCCTGCCCCCATCGCTGGCCAGGACGCCCCCTAAGGTAGGAGGGATGAAGCCGGGGCCGGGTCAGAAGACAAGGCCAACCTCGCGATAACAGCTGGGGCCAGATAAAAGCAGGCTAAGCATGGGGAACTCTGGAAGCTTCTTTCAGAGGGTACCCAGGGATGGGAGGTCAGGGAGAGAGACACAGGTGCTCAAAGGTATTAGGGGCCCAAGGAAGATCTCTTGTAACTTCTGTTACAGCAGGAGGGGGCAGGGAAGGAGTAGACCCTTTCAGGCACAGAAGTTGGGAGGAGAGAGACAGCCTTGTCCTCCGTCTGCTAAGTGGATAGTTTGTATATTCACTTAACAAGCGTTTATTCACTCAACACACCCTTGCTGTGTGCAGGAACTGTGCTAGGTCCTGGAAGTAAAACTGGATACTTCTGTGGCATTTATGTTCTGTTGGGGGATGGGATCGTTTGGATTGTTGCTAATAGTTACTCCTCTCCTTCCCGCAGCCACCCATACAGGCCTGTCGGGAAAATGTCCATCCTCACGCCGCTTGGCCATCAGATGGGGCAGGCTTGGCCAACAGAATGCTAGGGACTTGTGAGCACTCCTTAAACGCACCGTGAGATTCGGCCTGGCTGTCAGGTTCCTGCCATTCTCTGCAAGAACAGCCTGACCTGGGAGTCAAGTCGCTGATCCAAGGAGTATGAAGAAATACTTTTGGGCAGAATCGAACCCGAGCCACAGCCTGCAACCGTGCTGCTAAGCCCAGACTCACAACTCAGAAAAAGAAACTGTTGTTTCTCCTCCCTGAGCACTGGGGTGGTTTGTTACGCAGCAGGATTTCAGAAGAGCTGACGAGGACCAGCAGAGACAGAATACAAACAAGCCAACCAGTAACTGAGCGCTGTCTGGGGGTGCCAGAACAGGAAGACCAGCCGCAGAGAGGGGAAGAGAGCGGCGGGTGCTGTTGTAGATAGGGCGGCGGCGGGGAAGGCGCTATGATAAGGCAGCAGGGATCCGAAGGAAGTCAGGGAGTGAGTCATGTGGTTATCTAGGGCAGGATTTCAGGCAGCGGAAACAGCAAGTGCAAAGGTCCCGAGGCAGAAATGCTCTTTGGGCAGGAGCAGGCCTGTGCAGCCGAAGAAGGAACCAAAGCGGGGCAGGGGTGTGGTAGGCTCAGGGAGGGCGCTGGGGCCAGATTCATGGAAGGTCATGGAAATTTACTCACATCATCCAGTATAACTTGTTTCTAGCTGTCTGATGAAGGAGCCTGAAGACTCGTGAGGGGCGGTGTCACTGCTAAACACCCCATCGGCAGGACCAAGAAAAGCACATTCGAGGCAGCACCTGGCCTCTCTCAGCAGGGTTCCCATGCTTCTCCTCAAGGTTCTTCCCCCTCGTCTCCATGACCCTTCCCTGCTCGTACCCGCCTCTCCAACTGTCCTCTCTGCCCCTCTTCACCCCTAACTGGACTGCCCCAGCACTCATCCCTTTACTCTCCACTTCCCTCAGCGGGCCCCGTCTGGGCCCCCAGCCCCACCCTGTGGTCCTCCCATGCTGGACTTGGCTTTGACTGAGCCCATCAGCGGCGGAGGGACTGGTGGGGACTGTGGGAAACCTAGGAACTTTGCACACCCTTCCTGGGGTCCATTCAAGCACTGGCTTTTCCAGCATTTTCTTTAAGTGCTGATTTCAAAGTAGCACTCCTCAGCCCCTGCCTTGAAGGGGGGCCATCTTCCCAGAGGAAACCTCTTGGGCCAGCACCAAAGGGCTTCTCCATCTGAGGTTCCGCTGGCCCTTTGCTTCCTGGGTGGACACTCCCCACCCCGTCCAGACGTACCTTCATGCCCCCCAGCCCCAGCCTCAAGCACACAGTGCACTAGCTCTTGCCTTGTCTTGTACTCAGTAGGAATTCACTGAGGGCCCACTTTGTGCACAGCTCTGCCCAGGGTGCGGGGCGCAGAGGACACTGGCAGACCCTGCCTGCCCTGCACTCCTCCTTCCTGCCCTCCCTCCAGCTGGCGGCTCAGGCCTAGTGAGATGCCCGAGCTCTTGGATGCAAAACTTACTTTGTAGCTCCTCGCTCTTTTAGATGAAGATTTCCTTTCCTTCATTGTAAGTAGTGTGTCCATTGTAGAAAATATGAAAAATACAGAAAAGAAACAAGAGGGGGGGGAAATGACATAATCTGACTAAGAAAATTAAAGGTGTCCCTTAAAAGGGGGATGTCTTGGACTGCTGACCTCCACACCCCTTTCTTGCAGAGGAGAGCAACCTCCCTTCCCCAGTGGGCGAGGACACGTGGCCCTCATTAGGGGCCCACAGAAACTTGGGCGCGGACTGTGGAGCAGCTGGGAGCGGAACTTTTCCAGGGGTGGGGAAGGGGAGACAGAACTGAGTTGTTAATGGAAAGTGGAGGCCCACAGAGGAGAGCCCCAGAGTCCCGAAAGTCCAAGAGAATGGGTGAGAGTGGAGAGCGGAGCCCTAAAATCGCACCGGGGCCCTGGCTGGCCTCCACTTACTATGTGACCTCCAGCGGCTCCTCACCTGTCTGAGCGCCCTGGGCACTGCCACCCTAACCCTCCCAGTGTCCTGGGAGCAGCCAAGGCCACGAAACCCTCTGTGAACGCACATCCTCTGCAGATGCGAGGGTGTGCGGCCCTCTCGGGCAGGCCCTAAGCTGAGGTCCGCATCTGGCCTGAGCCTCTGAGGGGCCAGGACCCCTTTTTGCAGGCTCTGCCTCTGTGCCCAAGTGCCCACACAGCACAGGAGCCTGGGGGCCACCACTGTTTCATGGGGATCTCACACATATGGGGAGCAGGAGCCTGGAGCGCAGCCCCCTCTGGACAGCAGCCGCACCCTTGCCCCCAGGAATGGAGGGAGAGAATGAAGGAAGTTGGGGATCCATCAGCAGGGCCCCAGGTTGATCCACAGGAGTCCCCCTTCACTCTCCTCTGCACCACCGCACCGCTGCCACCTCCCCTGTGCCCTCGGAGTCTCCTGGAAGCACCCTGAGGTGCTGGGCATGGAGGGCAGACCCCAGGGCCCGGTGTGGACCTGACCGCCACTGCCCAGTGTTGCCACCTGCTCCAGGATCTCTGACCTCTCCCGGGGTGCAGGGCGCCGCTCCCAGCTCCTCTGGCCCCATTTCTTACAGGCCACTCTGGGATGGCAGCCGCCCAGCGCGGCTATAAATAGCGTCTCTCCTGGGCCCCAGACAGCCAGTTGGCAAACACTGTAATTTGCTGAAAAGTTTGGAATGTGTCTAAAAATGAAGAAGGCAAATGAGACCAGCCTTGAGGGGGTGCAACCAGCATATCCATTTCAGAGAAGGGCTGAGCTGCTCGCCGGGTCCGGTCAAGATTCGAGGGCGCTGTCGGCAAGGCTTCAGGAGAGCGAGCAAATGTGCGACTAGAAAGTAAATATTATCATTTCCACCAACAGCAGCCGCCTCCTGTATTGGCCTCACCCCTGACCTTCCTGTCCAAAGAAGGAGCGGGGCTGCTACGAGCAGGGGTGGCCAGCGCTTAACCCTTTCTTGCGCTGTGCTTGCTGTTATACATCCAAGAGGACAGTGTCGTCATGTTAGGGTTATGGGGGCTGCAAAGAAACCCCCAAATAATTCATTCAACCCACTCCCCAGTTTGCAGATGAGGAAGTGATGCAACACAGGCCAAACAGGAGGCACCAGTGGAGCCAGCTTTAAGTCAAGGCCCTGAGCTCCCAGGGGCACAGGAAGATTTGGCCACATGACCTCCTGCCAGGGTCACCGTTCTTGGCGACTGGTCTGGTCACACTCAGCGTTGAGTGTGGAGACCTGACCTGACAAGTCCTGCACCTCTCTGATGTTCTGGTCTGAAACTCGCTGCACTCTTGGGGGGCACAGCCTGTTCCTTTATGGCCTCAGGGTAGAGAAGCTCATGCTCGCCCACAGTCAAGAGGGGCTGGAGTGCCTCCCTGCTGGTGCAAGGGTTAAGTCTCAGCACTACAAAGCTATCAGCAGCCACTGCAGCACAAGTTCGATACCCGGCCAGGGAGCTTCCCACATGGTGCAGCAGACCTCTCCTGCCTCACCCGCTGCTCCCCTCAGCAGTGTATTTCAGTCAATCTGCCTGTTCTGCTCCCCACTCTGTCTCTGGTGAATCCGCTCATCACCCCACACCTCTAGCCTACACCCCAGTTCTTTCATGCATAAATAAATAAATCTTTTTTTTTTTTAAAGAGGGGCTGGAGTGGAACTTACCTCTCTGTCCCCAAGATAGAACAGGCTTTCCCAACTTCAGCTAGAACTCACAACCTCAGAAACCCCTTGTTCTCTATGCTCTCTCCTGGGGGTTGATTTTTCCCTAAAGGAAGAGCCAAAGAATTGAAACAGCGGTCGGCTGGGAGTCAGGGATTCTGAGATGAAGCTGCGGGACCTGGCGCCCTTACCCTGTGACCGGACCAGGAGCTTCTCTGTGTGGAGTCTTCAAACTGTGCCCACGTGACCATATCAGAGCACCCAAAGTCCCACTTCCAGGCCAGAATCACGTGCTTTGCCTCATCTTTCTCTCTGGACTCACAACACTGTGCACACAACATATTTTTATCCCATTTTACAAATGAAGAAACCAAGGCAGGAAGAGTAGGCAAGGTGTACGAGAACACACTGGTTGTTGTTTTTTGTTTTTGTTTTTTGGAAGTTTGACACCCCCTACGCTGGCTGTTCTGAGGCTCCTTATATCCTAATAATTTAGCCCTAATAATTTAGCCTTTCTTGGCTCCAAATACAACAGAACTAGCAGTTGCTATTAGATGGTAGCTTCCAGTTCTCATCTAAGGAGAGGCTTTGTTTGAGCCAGTGGACAAGAGCAGGACAGTGCACACTGGTGAAGAGGCTGTAGATCCAATAGCAACCTGCACACTGTCTATCTCTGCCCACCCGGACGGGGATCTCGCTGAGGAGGTACCTGCCTCCTGGCAGGGCAGCAAGCCAGGAATTGTGATTACAAGGCGACATCTTGTGGCACATTTGAGAACTGCACCTGAGCAAAAAAAAACCACCACACCCACAAAAAAACGTGAGGCAGGGGAGTAATGGGGTAAAATGCTTAATTTCCAGGGGTAGTAAAAAGAACAATAAAGAATGGAAGGAAATTTCATATAACAATATAAAGTAATGCAAAATAATATAACATAATACATTAATCGCATATCACATCATTGCATCATGTCATAACATGCTATAGACGTAGAAGATGGTTTGAATTCTCCATAGCGTTTCTAAAACACACAGGTGTGAGGGATGCAGCCTAGCCCTAAAGAGCCAGAACCTCAAGGACACAGGGAAGAGAATCTACGCGTCTTAAGCCGGGTGACTCTACTGCAAGCTAGCTGCCCAGGGGCAGGTTGGAAATTCTCAGTTGTTGTGCCTCCAAGTGGCGTTTCACTTCTGTCTGAGCTACCAGCACTTTCTAAGCAGCCAATATAACTAATTCCAGGAGGTATTATTTACAAAAGGAACTTTAACTGGACTTTATCTTTGATTTGTGCTTTATTAAGAAATAAAATGGGGGCCTCCCTTGTGGCACAACGGGTTAAGTCTCAGCACCATGAAGCTATTGGCAGCCACTGCAGCATGAGTTCAATCCCCACCCAGGGAGGTTCCCACATGGCACAGCAGACCTCTCCTGTCTCCCCATTGCTCCCCTTAGCAGTGTACTTCAGTCGATTTGACTGTTCTGCTCCCCACTCTGTCTCTGGTGAGTCCTCTCACTCCCCACACCTCTGGCCTATACCCCAGTTCTTGCATGCATAAATAAATACATCTTTTTAAAAAAGAGAAATAAAATGGCAGCTGTTTGAAAAGATGTTAATATGAAATGGAGCCAATGGTTTTAGATGTCTGTCAACAAAATTCAGCACCAGGCAGCGTGCACAGGAGTCTTTTTTCTCTTTAATGCAGTGGTTCTCAACCAAGGGTGATTTTATCCCTCAGGGAAACCTTGGCAATGTCTGAGGACATTTTTTGGTTGTCACCAAAAAGGGTGCTACTGACATCTAGACAGTAGAGGCTGGGGATATTGCTGAGAGGGCCCACAGGTGCACATAGGACAGTGCCCACGACAGAACTGGCCCAAGTGCCAGGACGGTCGAGGCCCAGAGCCCTGCTCCAGTGAGCACAGAAGGCGCCCATCTTCAGGCCTCCCGGGGGGTGGTCTGCTCCCTCGTGCTCCCCACCAGGGCATGGCAGGGGCAGGCTCTCAGCATACCCTAAATAACAGGAGCGCAGGGAGAGGCACTTCAAGGAAAGCTGCTGTGGACACATTTGGAAATGTCCTGAACATGCTCCCACCTCTGTCTGCATTCCCGCACAGCACGGACTGCCAACGCTGCCATTTCTCCACTCGGGCAGTGCCCAGCCAGACCCAACACTACCTGAGAGACAGGTGGGATGGAGTGGTAAGGACAGTTCCCATCCAGGAAAAAAACAAATCTCGGCCACTCCAGACTGCGTGCCCCAGGGCAAGTGACACAGCGCCTCTGGGTCTTTATCTTCCTCTGTGAATTGGGGCTAACACAAGTGGGGATTCCTCACAGGTTGCATGAGGGTTCAATGGCATCGTGTGCTTGAAATTTTCACTAGAGCCCGGCCCTGTAAGTGCTCATTAAATGTTAGGTGTGACTGATGTTACTTTTTTTAAAAAAGATTTATTTATTTAGGCACACAAGAACTGGGGTGTAGGCCAGAGGTATGGAGGTGAGAGGATTCATCAGAGACAGTGGGAAGCAGAACAGGCGGATCCACTGAAGTACACTGCTGAGGGGAGCAGCGGGTAAAATGGGGGAGGTCCGCTGCGCCATGTGTGAAGCTCCCTGGCAGGGGATCGAACTCCTGCTGTACCTGCTGCGGATAACTCCATAGGCTGAGACTTAACCCCTTGCGCCACCAGGGAGGCCCTGATGTTCCTTTCATTCATGTCTCACCTTGGTTGCACATGGCTGCTGTGCCGCCAGACACAAGCTATCATCCCCCTTGTACTTGAACAAGAGTAACTATGAAGCATAACTGATGACTGATGAGTCTCAAATCCAGGCTCAGTTGCTTTCTGATCGGGAGATCTTAGGCAAGTTACTTAACTGCTCTGTGCCTCAGTTTCCCCACCTGTTAAGAAGCTGCCCAGCACTACTCTGGTATCCAGTAGGACTCAAGAAATGGCAGTTTGTCCTGCCCTGCTCTAGCTCTGATAATTGTTGATTTTCACCTTCCCTTTCCTCATGAGGCCTGTCTCCTTGTCCTGACACTGGCCTCCGATTCATTCTTTCAGCCCTTCTGGCCCCAAGTGGGTGCATTTGTTGCCCACTGGCTTCCCCAGTGCCCCCAACACTCCTCCTGCCACCTGGGTGAGTCCTTTGCAGCTAGTTTTCAAATCACTTTTCACATACTTTCACCATACTTCAGGTACTTCTTCCCAATCCTCCTGGAGAATCAGCATCATGATCTCCATTAAGCCTGCATCTGAGGCTGGGACAGTCAAGTCCAAAGCCTCCCCGCCCTGCACGGCTTTTTCCTAGCACCTGCGGCCTCTCATCTCCTCTCTCACCCCCTTGTCAGATTCTCCTCCTGCCCTTCCCCGCTTGCTCAGGAAGCTACTCTGGCTCTCCAGCGATCAAGTTCAAGGCCTGGTTTCCACACAGTCTAGACCCACCTGTATTTCCTGGTCTTCCCTCTACTTAGCTGGGCTCCTCTCTGCCTATCTCATGCTCCCTGCTTCCCCATTTGTCATCAAACTGTTCCCCTGCAGCACACTCCTGGAGACAAAAGATACTACTGGGAGAATGGGGCTGGTCGTCTGCAGGCCCCGACAGGGGGTCCTTTCGCCACACTTTCCAAAGCCGGCCTAGCCTCACTCGTCAACCCCTCTTCCTCCTCCAGGAAGCCCCCCGGTCCTTCCATATCCACTGCCTGCTACCAGATTTGCAGGTCCTGGCTCCCCTTCGCCAATAAGAACAGAGAAGGAAGGTAGTTTCATTTTCTTGTCAACAAATGAGGGACTAAAGTCAGACTAGAGAGCAAAAGACTACCATCCCGCTTCCTAGCAGAGCAGGGGTATTTAACTAGTGTCACCAGGACAAGAAAGCCAGTGTGGCTGAGGGCCAGCCGCCCTCCTTGTAACCTAAGTGTCTGGTGACCTGGCTGACCTCAACTTGTTTCTGGCGCCATCTGGTGGCCAGCCATGCTGACGCTGTCCATGCAAAGGTCTGTCCTTCACTTCATTATGAAGTTTCTTTGTGCAAGGCCCTTTGTCCTCAAAATGCAAGGAAAAAGCCAGATGCTAAACATATAAATGAAGGTTTGTTATATTTAGAGGGAGAGAGTATTTCTCCCCAAGGCAGGAGAGATCCTGCTCTACGGCAGCCCCTCCCATCCCATCCTGCCCCCCCCATGCACACCTGCACCTCCACCTGTCACATGTGTGAGCTCTGTGTCTCCGAACAAAGGGGCCTCAGAGATATCCACTGAAAGTGACCCACTCTGGGGTCAGGAGGCACACCTGGGAGTGGGGGCAGGGGAGAGGGCTGTGGGGGCCAGGCGCTCACACCACTCACCCTCTCACGTTAGGGACAGCAATTATGTGCCCACACCTCGAGGTGAGAAAACAGGTCGAGAGGTAGCGCTGAGACCAGCTGCCTTTAATGCCTGAGCTCAGCTGCCTTTAATGCCTGAGCTTGGCCCTCAGGCCGCTGGCTCTCAGCCCTGGAGGCAAGATAGAATCACAGGGGGCCCTTTAAGCACCTCAAGTCCCAGAGTGCACCAGACCCTCTGGGGATGGGACTCTGGTAACTGTATTTTTAAGGTCCCAGGTGATTCTGGTGTGCAACCAAGGAGAGAGCAGACCCAAAGGCCGAGGTGGCATTTTGCAAAGTTGCATCCACAGCTTGAACACTCTAAGCCTCTTCGCTCATCTGTGACAGGGGACAGTGTCCATAGCCCAAGGGGATGGTGCTTGAAACAAACACTGCACCCCCCTAAGCCGCACTCAGGGCTCCTCCACCCTGTCTTTGGCCACAGCTCCTTTCACTTGCAAACACACTAGGTATTTTACTGATGAATGACATTCATCATTGCTGGGCACCCCGCAGCCCTCCACTACCATATCACCCTAGCAGGGCCGGGCCCTCAGCTGTGTTCTGTTTTCTGCTGTATTCCAAGCACCAGGCAGCACAGAGTGAGTGTGGCACATGGGGGCACTCAATGCACAGCCGCTAAGTGGCTGCGGCACGGTGCCTGGCACGCAGTAGGCCTGGCACGCAGTAGGTCTCCCGGCATGGCCCAGCCACCCTGCCGCTGTGGTCCATGGCCTCCCAACCTGAATGGTTCACCTCTAAGCTGCTCCCAAACTCAGGCCACCCAAAGTCCAGGGGATGTTCCTTTTCACTGGAGATGCACCCCTATGCCCTGCTTTCCGGGGTCCCCTTTCCAGCCAGCTCCCCTGTGCCCCACGGAGCCCAGACACTGGCAGGGAAAGTGACAAAGTTTCAAGATTTCATTTGTAATTCTTTGCAGATGAAATGTCAGAAATATTGGGAAGGCAGAGTCATAAATCTGATCCTAATATAGCAGAGAGCTTATTAATGAAGAATAAATCACCGAGGGAAGCCTCCCTGGAGTGCTTCGCGGGGCGTGCGGGGAGGGCGGCATATTTATGTGCGAGCGGATCGGGTCTTTTACTTTCTCAGATATATGGCCAAGGCACATTTGTCAGGGCAGTAGCCTTAACATCAACCAATTATATTTTTTTCTAGTAAAAATTAATCTATTCTATCAAAATCTCCTAAGCATTTATTGGATTAGGACCACATCCAAAAGTGGAAAATTAAATAGACACACGGCACCCACCACAGTGGGACTTGGGGGGATGTGTGCCCCAGAGGCTCCCTTCACTGAACACTCAGAGTGAAGGAGTAGGAGGGGCTCCCCTCATTGCACAGGTGGGGAAACCAAGTCCCAGAGAGGTGCAGTGTCTTACTTAAGTTTACCCAGATCGGGCCTCCCTGATGGCGCAGTAGTTAAGCGCTGCGCTGTGGAGCTGTTGGCAGTGGCGACGCAAGTTCGATGCCTGGCCTGGAGATTCCCACATGGCACGGCAGACCTCTCCTGCCTTGTCCGCTGCTCCCCTCAGCAGTGTGTTTTTTGGTCGATCCACCTGTCCTGCTCCCCACTCTGTCTCTAGTGAACCCTCTCGCCGCCCCACGCCTCTGGCATGTACCCCAGCTTGGATGCATAAATCAATAAAACCTTTTTTAAAAAAGTTCTCTGAGATCGCCAAGGACCCTAGACCCTTATTACCAACGCTCCAAAGAAGTCGCCTGCCTACCCCCAATGGCCCCAATGCGAATGTCACCTCACCTAGCAGAGGAGACTTTCCAGGGTGGTTAAGGCTATGAAGAAAGGGGGCTTAGCCTGGGAGGGCCCGATAGACCCAAAAGGATCCTCATGAGGAAAGAGGGAGGTGGGAGAGTCAGAGAAGGGGTGCAGCAGAGGCCAGGTGTGCCGGTCATGCGCCGGGACAGGCGGCACCCCTCGCTAGGGCAAAGGGCAAGACAGTCCGTGCTTCCCTGGAGCCTCCAGCGGAGCCTGGGGGGCCTGCACGCCGGACCACCCCCCAGCCACCGCCCTGCGGTCACTCATCAGAGCAAAAGAGGAAACACAGTGCTAGGAGCAGCTCAATGACGGAGACTGCACCCGGCAGTGTCTGCGGAGAGGGACCCCCAGCCCCGAGGGTCACCCCAGGCCATCCCTGGTGTCAGGTGGCTCCGCCTGTATGGAGGTCACGGGCCATCGCCTCCGGCCTGCCCGTCCCCTCGGGACTCCCCTCCGCGGTGCTGCAAGGGGGTCATCTCCCATTTTCTCCACCCCTGCCCTGCAGCGCTTCTGGAGCCAGACCCTCCTCAGCCTTGGGAGAGGAAGCCCCCCCTCCACCCCAGAGCTGTCCTGCCTCCTCCTCTCCAGGACTTCTCTTCCCTCTGAGAGGCAACCTCCCCCGAGCCATTTCCCCGCAGCCTCTGCTGTCCTCAGCCACCATCCCAGCACCCCCTCCAACCCGCCCACCCCAGGCTCTTTGGGGACCCTGAGAGCAAGACCTCCTGGGGGAACAGAGCCATTGGGAGGGGGAGAGAAGGTGGAAACTCAGAAAAGGGGCCAGTGGCCTGCTAGCCTGGCTGTGGGCTTGTTAAAGAGTGTATTCCTGAACACCCCCCTTTCCAGAGCAGAATCTCTGAGGGTGGACCCAGGAATCTCTGGGCAGTTATGGGGTAACAAGGTCTTTGAAGTCAGGAACCCCCTAGTGTGAGCAAGTTCTCCAACTTCTCCAAGCCCAGGGTCTCTTCCGCCAAGGAGGGGGCTCTGCAGGAACTTGGTGCACGTGGCAGGAATGAGGACGAAGAACGTACATTCACAAGGCACAGCTGCTGTGAGTGCCCTGCCACACCCCCGGGTCCCGTCACCTTGGAGTCCAAAGGACCTAACCTCTGACTGCCTGAGGCCAGAGCACGACTGGCTGAGCCACCCCTTCCAGCAGGAGCCCCCAGGGACAGAATGAAGGGTGTCCCACTACCCCAGCTCCCTCATCCTTCCGGCGATGGCACTGAGATGCGGCTCCCAGAGTCCCCAGGGTAACTGGACCAGAAGTCACCGCAGGGCTTTGGGGCGGGCTGCGGCCTGGAAGGGCATGTGGCATTGCTGCTGCCCAGAGGCCAGCGGGGCAGGCCCCACATAGATCCACAGAAGCCACACGTCCTTCCCTGCTTCCCAGTATCTCTAGCTGGGGAGAGGACCTAGAGCCCCAAGTTCAGCAACCCCATATCTCTGAAACCACCTGTCTGCACCTGCTCTCACTCTGTCTCCCTTCCCTGCTTCCTCCAACAAAGCAAACAGGCCTCAGAGACACCTCAGAGACACCTCAGAGACACCTCGCCTCTAAATCTTGAAAGCACCACTCCAGGCCTCAGCTGCCTGGGCTCTGTCACATGAATTCCAGCCCCCCAGGGGCATTGAAGTCACCTCCCAGAGAAATCCCTATGATTTCATCTTCTATTTAATCTTTATTTCGCCTCATACTTTTTAGAACTTCAAATAATTTCTCATTTGTAGCAACTAGGAAGCCATAAATCGCGCCTTTATGTCTGAGGAAAATCAATTGTTATTTGACATTTTACCTTAATATTCCTGACTTCCTTCAACTGTAATAAAGCTTCCATCTGCCTTTTATTTTACAGGCAATTAGTAAGTCACCTTTTAAAAATTTCTCCACATTTTCTATCAAATGAATGCCAGATCGAAAGGGGAGAGCTGTTTTATGGGATTGAACTCGCTGAGTAGAAGGGGTTTATCTGTAGCCTTCCAGGTACCAACACTCATTAATGGCTTTTATTGATTCGGGGCTTTTTAACCCTTAGCAATATACAGGTGTCACCTGCCTGCGGCACATGGGAGGGGGCGGGGGCAGGAGGGGGTTTCTGAGCTCTGGGCCAAACTGGAAAAGCAGAGAGATGAGTCCTTTGAAATGTGATCACTCTGGGCCATTCCACGCTCTCAGAGGTAAATCACAACCCAGATACCCCTTTTTTTCCTAGAGAGAAAGTTTGGGGTTTTTTTCCTCTCAAATTACCCAGGGGAATGTGACATTGCTGCCCTCCCACTGTGGGATCAAAAGAAAGAGGCTTGTCCTTGGGGGTCCTGGGACTTCAGTGTGGTTCTGGGGTCTGCTCTGAGCCCCGGGATCTTGGACAGGTCCCCGAAGGAAACTGAGGCTCAGTTTCCCAAGCTGCAAAGTAGAGAGGAGAATCTCGCCTTGCCCCCCCCCCGCCCCCACCCTCAGCGCTGCAGGGATCTGCCCACCAGGCCACATTGGAGAGAAACGCTTGGAAGACCACTTGGGGGGCAGAAACTAGGTCAGGCATTGACAGGCTTCTCAGACCCCTTCCTGGCTTTTCTAGAACTATTTTGTTCTGCCATAGGGCTGCTGGGGCGCTGGGCTCTACAGGACCTCCAGGGCCTTTGGCTGCCTCTCCCTCAGCCCCAGCTCCCCTTCTTTGCAGGCCACTGTCTGACCCCAGAGGCCCTTCTGAGCCACGCAGCAGGGCTGGGAGTCAGGGCTGTTGGCAAGACAGTCCCACAGCCACTATCTCCTCCAGCCCCCATCTCCCTTTCCCAGTTCCTCAAACACAAAGCAAACAGCCATTGCTGCTCTTCAGTTGCCTGTCTCTAAAGCTAAGTCAGGTCAAAGTGCACCCACAGCAGGAAGCAGGAAATCAGCCATGCTTGGGTGAGGTCAGGATCCCCTGGGCAGGAGGTCCTTGGGGTGGGTAAGAACTGGCCAGGGAGACAGCAGCGGAAGGACACCCGGGAAGAGGAGGCAGGACTTGAGCCGGGCTTTATAAGAACACAGCACATATCTCGTACCCGGAAGTCTTCTGATTATTTCATGTCACCCCACAAACAACGTGGCCAGCGGCTGGTAGGGCTTGCACTTTAAGTTGAGGAAATGAACCTTCAGAATCACAAACTTACCTGCCCAAGGTGGTCAGGCATGGACGTGGCAGAGTCAGCTCATCTGATGTGAGCCGGGGGCATCTGGGCTGGCACACAGCATGGGGGACGGGGTCACTTAGGCAGGGGGCTTCCCAGGTCCCTTCCAGCCTCGGGCACTGAAGCCTGCTGGTCCTCAGCGGCACTCCCAGGAAGGATGAGAACCTTCCCCCCAAGGGTCCTTCCCACAGAAGCAGCTGGCACTGGCTGGGCTGCGCTTCCACACGGGGCAGAGGGCGCAGAATCGAGATTTACGATGGCCGTGGCCTTCGTGACTTAATGGTCAGAAGTTGAGCTATTTCATCTCATCATCCAATTTTGCTTAGAAATGGCTGCAAAACTTCATCCTAAGGCGGCTTTCAGTCATGAGAGGGTGACCTGTGTTCCTCCTAAATCAAATTAATACTCAGGGCAGCAGCCAGTGCTGCCTTCCCTCGGCGGCGTCCCCACGCCCTGCCAGCCACTGTTTCTTCTCTGCTGGACAGTCTCTGGAGGCAATGCCAGGGGTGGCCCGACCTGGGGCTCTGTCTACTCAGACAGAGGGACAAACCGTGAAGGAGCTGCAATTGGCCTGGCCTGCAGCCTCTCCGTGAGGACCAGCACAAACTCCCTCTCTATCCCCTTCCTCTCCCCCACGCCCTCAGCCTCACCTGCTGTGCCTCAAGCCTCAAACTTCCTGGGCTGGACCGCCTGCTCAGCTGGAGGCATGGCCACTTCCCCCCACCCCGGGGCTCCAGCCCTTGAATAAGACCCTCCAGACGACCAGTGCAGGCGCGGGCATCGCAGGCCGCATGGTTGCCCTGAGCTCTTCTCCCAAGCACAATATGGGGGCTCCTCTCCAGGCCTGGGAGTCTAGGAGTCCTGAGACCCCAGAGTGGGTAACAGATGACGACATCGAGGAAGGTTCCAAATGGGAACAGACCAGGGATCCAGTGGCCAGGCCCTGGGCACAGGCCGCCGGACGGACGGCCTCAGCCGTGGGGTTGGCTCGACCAGCCAATGTCCTCCTGGCTGACCCTTTTCACCACTTACTCGCCCCTGCGAGGGAGGGGTCTTGCACACCATTCACTAGTCTGCACCCGAATCTGGGGTTCCACCAGCGCCCTCCTGCAAAGGCAAGAAAGGACCAGGAAGCACAGGTTCTCCAGGGATCTGTGCAGATGGGTCTTAAGGAAAGGAGTCCTGGAGCCCTCAGTGGCTTTTTACGCTTTTTAATGGTGTCTTGTTGGGGGGCAACCATGTTCAGGGCAGGCAACGGGGCCGGGGGGCGGCTGGGAGGCCTGCCCGGCGAATCTTCACCTTCTCGGGCTCTCTGGCGGTGTCTCGTGGTCTTTCTGCTGCACCCTGAACAGTCCTCTGCTCCACGCTCTGTTCGCTGCTGCTTCTTCCTGCTGCTGCTGCCGCCTACCAGCCCAAAGTCTGGCTCAGGTGGGCCCACTTACGCGCACCCACGCCCTTCTGCAGGTGCCCGCCATCAGGCATGCGTGTAGGCCTGCAGAGGTCCACCATGGAGGGGAGGGCGGAAAAAGCTGATAATTCTCTTATTTACCCCACACCTCCTTACTCCTCCTACCCGCCTTCTCCCCTGGACCCCACCCGCACCCTCTTGGCCCTCCACTGAAAAGGCCCCTTTCACTTTCTGCCTTGAGGGCCCGTAAAGGCCAAAGCCAAATTAGTCGCAGGCAGAGGCCCTTCTCTCAAAGCAGGAGGGCAGGTCTTCAAAGCCTCCTTGGCAGGTGGGAAGTATCTGTGACCTACCCTGTGGGGGTCAATCACGCCTCTCACTCTCAACCCCCAAAGTAGGCAGTAAATAAAAAGAAGAAAATGAAAAGGGGCCAGCTGTCTCCTGAGCTGAGAACCCAAAGGGCCCACCCGTTGGGATGTCAGAGTAACACACCAACGACTCCCGTCAACACATGCTGATGGTTGCCCTGTACCAGGGCCTTCCCAGCCCTCACCTGCTTGAGAGCCACCACTTGAGAGGGGCTTGTGAATTAGGAGCACCTACTAAGTGCTAAATTATCCTATGTAACCCTGACCCTGAAAGGTGAATACTGGTATTCCCACTTCACAGGCGGGGCTGAGAGCTTAGTTTGCCCAAAGTCTTGCAGATCAACAGTGGCGCCGACCGGCAGAGTCCTCACTCCCCTGGGCTCTGGGGTCTCTTCTGCTGATCTCCCATCTTTGCGCCCAGAGCAGGCACGGCGGACTGTCCTTCTGGACTCGACCAGCAGAGGGCAACGTGATGCCCTCGGCAGCCCACGGGGCTGCCCTGGGAGTCAGCCTGGGAGTCAGCCAAGGAGACCTTGCCTGGGCCCTCGGCACCCAGAGCCCGGGTCATTCCGACCCGGAGAGAGTTCTGGAGCTGAATTCAAACCCTGCCTGGACGTTATTCTTGCATCCAAAAACCCTGGACAGCAGCTGCCCGCACCCCTGGGTATGCTCTGCCGGCTGCAGAAAACGGGAGGTGCCTTTTTCTTGCCTTCGTCTGGGTTTCCAGTCAGTCCTGGAAAGGCTGTGCCTGATTCCTCCTCTGTGAAATCTCAGCGTAACTGCACCCCAGCCCCTGCACCCATGAAGGCAGTAAGGGTGTCCTCACCATTGCAGAAAAGCTAAGCGGAAGGACACATCTACCCTCAAGAAGGCTCCCAGAATAACCGATTCCAAGGGTCGATCACCCTGCAGACACGAGTGGACTCCCGCCCCAAAGTAAGAAGCGTCCACAATGACCGCTACGGGAACAGAAATCGAATGCAAATACCAGCTGCTTCTTCCAGAGGTGAGATGGTCACGGCGGTCTGGCAGCTGGGCATTGGAGTTGGTGGTGATCCCCGGCTCTCCAAGCCCGGCCAGTCTTTCGTCCCCGGCTTCCTAAAGAGAAATTGCCATGGGTCTACGAAGCCTGACAGCTCTGTGTCCTCCCCACCATCGAGCAAACAAAACTAATTCCCAGAAGCAGGGCTTTGTTCTGACAGGAGTGAAATGGGGCTGGAGGGTGAGGCCCCATAGGTCTGGCCTCCTCCAGGGGAAAATCAGGGCACTAGGGTCCCCTGTGGGGGTGACTTTTACCAGCCTCCCCTGGCAGAGGAAGGATTCGCAGTGCAATGTCTCCTCCAGTGAAGGACGTATATGGAGTCTTGGAAGAGGCCAAGAGTGTGGGGAGCTGGAAGGACTTGTTGTGGCCTGGAACCCAAAAGCAGTGGCCTGATGCCCCCCGTTGGCAGAGCAAAGATGCAAATCCCTTGGTCACCCCAGGCGACCCTGCCAGACCCTGGGCTGCATGAATTTTCCTGGGCTACAGAGCCTCCCCTGCAAGCGCCCGAGAATCTTGCTGACCCCAGGGAAGCAGCAGTAGCCGACTGTTATCACCTTTTCCCTTGACGTTCCACCCAAACCTGACCTGAGTTGGTAGTGGGCACAAAAGCCAGATAATCAGAGGTGGGTCCTCATGGAGGGTGGAGGGTAGGATGGGGCCCAGGCAGTAGAGAAGGTGGTAGAGGCTCAGGCCTGGGCTCATTGCAGATTTACTGCAGTTCTCCTAGTAGCCACCAGGTGGAGCTCCAGGGCCCATAGTCGTTCCTAGCCCTAAAATGTTTCCGCC
Source organism: Scalopus aquaticus (assembly GCA_004024925.1). Taxonomy (NCBI): domain Eukaryota; kingdom Metazoa; phylum Chordata; class Mammalia; order Eulipotyphla; family Talpidae; genus Scalopus; species Scalopus aquaticus. The sequence continues at coordinate 186,485 of PVIJ01000642.1, forward strand.
TTAAACCCTTGAAACGGTTTTTCTTGCTCTTCCTCTCTGTGTAGATGACCGCTTCTGCAGAGACTCTAAAGCAGGACCCTTGAGCAAGACGTGCAAAGCTTTAAAGGTCCAAGAACTGGAACATTAACTGTTTTGGGGGAAGGCGATTGCTGTTGCGGTTGAAAACAGAACCACATACACCGCTCTTAAACCGGACTGGGGCCAAGATCCCTGTGTGCAGGGATGCGTCAGAGACTCCCGAGCCCATGCCCCTTGGAGTTTCAGACTCACCTCTGTGCCAGCTCTCTGAGAGTTTGGACTGTGCATCCGTGACGGGGCTCTGTGCTTGCTTTCAAGTGTGATGCGTGGTCCACATCCATGGGCTTTAGGTGGGGACCACCAGGCCCAGGCAGGAGTTTAGCATGTGTGAGCGCTTCTGTGTCTGGCCCAGGCTGGGGGCCAGGGCTCAGGCAAGGCCTTCTTGCTTTCTCCTGCTGGGATATTTTCACTTGTCTGTGACACAGAGTCCTTCCAGGCTACGGCTCTCCTTGGTGAACAGTGCACCTGCCTTCCTCCTTGGCCAAGCATGCCTTCAGGGAGATTGTTTATTTCTTCAATTAAAAGAAGAAAAACCCGGGGGGCTACCCACTCAAAATTACCACATTTTAAAAAACTACAACATTCATGAAACCATAAACCTCATGGCAGTGTCTCAATTGTCCCTGTTACTCCCTGAATTAAAGTTTCCTACCCATTCTGGGGCAGTCCCTCTCCTAAAGCAGGGGATATCTGCCTCTTACTTTTACCAAAGAGACCTCACATGTTTCTTTGCTCGTGTGAGTGTGTGTTCATCTTTCCCTTCCCACAAGTCTTTTTCTGCTTTCCCGTGGTATTCAGGAACACCTAGGAAGCAGAAACCCCAGATTCCAAGCACCCTTTCCTCTGGCTGTGTGACCTTAGACGAAGCCCCTAACCTCTCTGGGCATCAGACTTCTCCATGGTAAAACGTGGTACCCCATGTCCCAAACGCCTTCCTGCTCGAATGCTGTGAGGTCTGAGGTCATTTGAGGAGAACCTTGTACAGTGAGTATAGACGGTGTGGTCATTGTCCCCGCATTATAGAAGGTGACAGTCAGCAAGAGCCCCCCTGGACCACAGCTCTTTCCATAACCAGCCTGAAACAAGCAAGGACAGAAAGCAGTGGGGAACGCAGACAGAGGCTCACCACGGAGCTGCCGTCCAGAACATTCCAAACCGCCAGGGGGGATTGATGAGAACTTGTCCTACAGCCCTACACAGTAATTATTGGTGTTCATAACGATGCCCAGAGGCATTACATTCCCCTGAAATGCCTTCAGAATCATCAAAGAAAGATTAAACCATGCCTAGTATAATTGCTCTTTGAAATACCTTCTATTTTATTCTCTTGCTTGGAAAATTGATAACCTATGGATTTTCAATTAACTTTAAGTTATGAAGAATATTCAGTTTCCCCAAGTATTTCATCCATTTACTGCTCCCTTTCAGGAGGCATTTATTATCTATCTCAGGCTGTCTCCCCCAAGGATGACAATTTGGAGGTGGAAAAATCTTAGATTTGTAATTGGAAGCTCTGGCTCCAGTCCTTCCAAGGACTGTGACTTTGCAAGTCATCTAGTCTCCCCGGCCTCGGTTTTCTCACCTGTGAAAATAGATGAATGCCATCTCTGCTCCCTCGGGGTCTCTGCCAGAATAAGTAGATTATGGGGTGTTCGTAAATGTCATATCTGTGCAAATGAGAGAGGCCTGGGAAGCACTTTGGAATTGCTAGGTAAGACCGGGGGCTCAGCCAGCAGAATCTGTCTTGAGCGAAGAGCTCTGGATTGTGGTTTTCCCAGCAGCAACCTGTGCAGCCTTGGAGAAGTCAGTAGGCTTCCCTGGGCCTCAGCTCCCTTATCTGTAAAATGGGGAACAGGCTGACTTGGAAGATACAAGAGATTGTAAATTGGCTATTTGATAACTAAGCTGTGCCCAGCAGTGTCTTCGGTTCATTATGGATATTTACAAATTGAGAGGTTACCTATAAAAATCCGGAATCATGACTTGCTTTGAAGAATGGAAAGATCTGGTAAGATGAAGCCTATGTTCTTGCAAGGCAAAATTGGCCAGTGCCCAGTGCCAGGCCTCTGTCTGCTTGTATCCCAGTGCCTCACTCCCAGCTGGGTCCCTGGGGGACCCCGTGTGGACTCATGACCCCTATACTGAGTGACTGCTAAGTCTTTAGGCCTTGATGCATCACAGCTCCACCAGGGTGGCTGGCCTTTGTCCGCAGGGAGAGAGGATGACCTGGAACCTGACCAAGGTCGCCCTTCCCCCTGGAGGCTGGTGGGGAGGGACACATGCCTTCAATAACTTCCAGGCTGGTGTAGAGCAGCGTACCCTAGAGAAGACACCCCCACACACACTCCACCAGCCCTTGCAACCAGAGCCAGTAACTCACAGCTGTGGTTACCCACATGCTGATTTCTGTTTTAAAAAATACTGCTGGATCAACAGTGAGGGAAACCGGAGCTGTTCCCACACCACATAAATCCCCAGTTCGCTGTCCTACCTGGTTAGCTGGTTTCCCCCCAAATAATGGCACTGCTGCTCCCGAGCGCGGGTTGGAGAGGCAGGGCCAGGGAAGTGGGCGGCTGGAGTCTCCCAGGCTGGCTTCTGGCCCCGGGCACCTTCTCTCCTTCTCACTTTCAGCACTTCCTGCCAGGGGTGCTCACCTCTGCCCTCACTCCACCTGGACACCCTTCCGGCTCCCTTCTGCTTTGTCTCACTCATAGGGCTCTGTGGGAAAGTGTCTGGGGACCCCAGGCTTCTCCTGCGACTGGAAAGCTCCCTGCAGGCAAACCTACCTAGGACACCTCCTGCTGAATCCTGGTGCCCCTTAGAGTTCCCTTCCAGGGCCTTCTGTCAATGTGTAACTATTCAAGCCCAAAATGTTAGGCCAGAGACTTCTCCATCCTGAAGATGACTTTAACCTTAGATTAGGGTTGCCAGATTTGGGGTGGGGTGGGGGAAGAGTGGAACACCTACTTAAATTTGTGTATCAAGTAAACAAATAGCTTTTTAGCTTAACTGTGTTCCAAATATTGCCTGGAACACACCTAACTGCACACCCTGGAAGTTATCTGGCTGCCCCACCATAAAACCTCTCCGGTTCTGCCAGGCAAGAAGAGGCAGGGCAGTGGGGTCAGCCTCCCTTGCAGCTACATGTGGCCAAGCCAGTGGGGCCAGCCAGTGACCTAGAGTGGTCATCAACCAGGGCTTTCAGACAGCCTCCTGGCCTGGGGCAGAGAGGCAGGGAGAGGCCCCATCCTTCCCCTTCGTGATTTGGAAAGCCCATATGAGAGCTGAGTGTGAACAGCTGCTGTACCAGAAGCCAGACGCAGAGAGCTCAGTGATGACACTGAGGAATGGGACATTGAGGTTGGGATGGCCTGGGACTTCCACCTCCAGAACCTTCTCCTTAGGAGAACAACAACCTCTGCGTGTTTCCTCTTTATTGCTTTGAGTTTTCTCATCAGTGTAGCTGCCTCCACTCCTCACTGGAAGCAGTGCCCCGCCCCATTCCTGCCAGGCCTGCTACCCCATCCTTTTCCAGCCTACCTCTTCCAACTCCTCCAGGCACAGCCTGCTGGACGGGCCCATTGTCGGAAGGAGCTGATGTCTGTATGACAAGCCTCCTCCTCTCAGCTGAGGCCACCAAAATGGCCGCGGGAGCCAGGTTGGAACACGGGCCGCTCTGTGCTCTTGTGCTTCCGGGTCATCTGCCCACAATCCTGGCAGCGGACCAGCACAGGCCAGCACCAAGGTCTTGAAAAACATACACATGAGAGAAAACTGTCATCTGAGAGAAGTGTCCCTGTGAACCTGGTGTTTTCTGGGTTTGAAGGAGAGGTCCCGTCGTTAGCTCCACTGGGTGCAGAAGCTTGGCCCCACCTAGCCAGCTTCGAGGCGGCACCTATGCCCATTGGGAGGACTGTGCTCTGTGGTTTCCTCAACTCAGTCCTGATATTTGAACCTTACAAAAGTCCCCCAGGGCAGCGGTGACCTTGCTGCCTCAAAACTTTCTAAGCAAAGGACATGAACACTCTAAATAATTCCAGGCCCCAGGGCAGAGCACCCAGCACACCATATTCTGGATTTGTCTCCTGTCCCTTCCCTTGAGGTCTTGCTCAGAATTAGTTTTGTCTTGTTTAATTCATATGTTCTACTATGTGAGTGAAAGCTAATGGCTTCATTTTATCCCTCTTTGGTGATGTGGAAATACTATACCGGACATTCTGGAGTTGTCCTGCAAGAAAAAGCTCAAGTATTTTCATTATTATCATCACCCAGATATTAAAAACTGTACACTAGTCCAAGCAAGAGCTCTCCTGGATTGCCTCACTCACTCCTCTCAGCAACCTAGTGGAGAAAAAAGCAAGTTTATCCCCACTTTACAGATGAGGAAACTGAAGTTCACATGACGACGGAGTCGCTCCAGGCCATCCGATCGCCAGTAGCAGAGGTGGGATTTGCACCCACTCTCTCTCCATTCCTGAGGCCGTTCTCTTGACCCTGTGTTCTGTTGCATAGAAGAAAGTATTGGTTTGGGGTGGGAGGGCTTGGCTGGCCTGGTTTCCCTTCCATGAAGACATGATCTGCCCAGTGGTCCAGCAGAGTTAAGGGGAAGGCATAATAATTCCCCGCAAGCATCAATCCTGCCGCTTTTCAGACACCAGTCCGTTTATCCTCACCACAGCCTTGCCAGGCAGGAGCCAGCATCCCCATCTGACCACTGAGGAAACTGAGGACAGAAAAGGGGCAGGAACTTGCCCACCAGCACACAGCCACTGATGAAGGGCAAGGCCATGCCGTAAGCCACGTCTTCTGCCTCCCGGCCCCAGGTCCTCCCCCGGACACTCCAGGCACAGGTGGGCGTGTGGCTAGGCCGGAAGCAGAGTGGGCATGCCTCTTGCCTCGCACAATGGGGAAATTCCAAAAGTTCTTCGGGGTGGCTCAGGTGTGGCCCCGTCAGCCGCCCGCCTCAGCATCCCTCAGGGATCCTCCCCTGACTCACGCTCTTCCTCTTCCTCCCCTTGCTGCCCCCAACAACAGAAACTGGGTCCCCTCCCTTCCTGAAACCCCGCTCCCCTTGGCCATGCAACCCTGGGACTTTTCCACAAGCAGCCCTTTCCATTCCTGTCTGCCTCTCAGGCCTGTGGGGCCTTGACAGGGAAATGCTGACTTTGAGGAGGTTAAAGGTGCTGGTGCCCGGCCTTCATCTAACAAATGGGTTGCCGTGAGGGGAGGAACTGTTGTTGTTTTTTCCTGGCCTCAGAAGAGGGGCCTGTCAGGAAGATGTAGAGGCCAGCAGGCCCCCGGCCGCGCCCCGCGGGGTGGCTGACAGACTCCAGCAGCTGCGCAGGCGCTGAGGCCCTGCTTCTCAACACAGAACCAACACCACCCCCGCCACACCCCCACCCTGTGGCCCCTCCTGACCTCTCCACCCACCCCACCATGACCCAAGGCCCACCCCTTCCAGGGGCAAAGGGCCAGGCGGCTGGGCCGCGCTGGGATGGGGTCCCTGGGCCAGATGCAGAGGCCAGAGCAGGAATCTGGTTACAGCCTGCTGGGCCAGGCCCCCGGGAAGGTTTCCTAAGGAAGCTGACAGCCCAGATCTTCCTCCCAGCCTCCTATGGATTCCTTCCAGAGCCCCACAGCCTAGAGCCCCCCGAGGGACCTCACAAAGCTGTTTCTGTAGATTTCCTCCATAGAGCCACATTCTCCCTTCAGAATCACAAAAGTTAAAGGGAACTTGACATGCCAAGAAAGAAGCCCCCTTTATCTGTTACCTACTCTGAACTTTGCATATTTTCATTTAAAATACTCAAATGTCTGTGGGGTGGGCATTCTGAAACTTTGGGGCCGGGGACCCCCCTCTTCCTAGCTGTGTGGGCTTGTGCAGGCCACAGTGTCTCTGTGCATCAGTGGCCTCTTCTGGAAGAGAGGTGATGAGAAAAGTACCTGCTTCAGGGGGCTTTTGTGGGTAGACAGTGAAAGGAGCAGTGATCAGTGGATGAAGATCCGCTGTGACTCGCAGCCCCACGAGGAAACGGAGGTTTGGAGAGGCCTCCCAGGCGGCAGCCACCAAGTGGCAAGGCCAGGATTTGAATTCAGACTTGCCGAGCCCCGAAGTCCATTCTCCTTCCTTGCTCCTGCTGCTCCAGGCTGGAGAGCGGGAGACCTGAGGGCAAAACCTGGTTCTGCCATTTTTGAGCTGCATTGTCTTTCAGAGCCTCAGTGTCCTTACCTGTAAAATTAGAACATAACCTTCCTGTGCCCACAGAGGAGAGTTATGGGCGTCAGAGGGGAAATGCAGACGCAACAGCCAAGTCCTGGGCGTCGTGGAGAGATGAGTCTGATCTGTTACTACAAATGCATCTGCCCTACCGACCTGCAACACCCAGGCCACCCGTTGCAGAAGGCAGTTCCCCTACTTTCTGGAGACGTGTGTGTAGCCACCAGACTGCTGAACTAAGAGGCACCACAGAAACCAGCCAGCAGAGACAGCGCTGTTAATCCATGCCCCTGTCGGGCTGGTCTTGCTGTGGGCTATGGAAGCATTCAGGGAGGGAGGACTCTTCGCCCTGTGTGTTTGGAAGGTCATCCTCCAAATGGCATTATCCCTCCAGAGAGACCAGTAGGGCATGGGGGTGAGCGGACAGACTGGTTGACATGGCACTTGGCTGGCCCTCTGTGAGAGCCACCAGCCAGGAAGACTTGAAGGACGGCTTGCCAGAGAACTCCACTGGGGAGTGCATACCCCTCTGATTCCGATCTCCATGCCCCAGATTCCATGGACACCTTGGCCTCCGGGGGTGGAAAGGAGAAGCAGGTGGGTGAAGGTTAGGGGGGCAGCGAGCAGGTGGGGGAGGCCTGGAGAAACTTCAAGGAGCTTCTCTAAGAGTCTTTCCTTTGCTGTGGAGAAAAATGACTTGAAACCCCTCTAGAAAAGAGTGTGGCTAATTGGCATGTAAGTTGGGGGTTAAAGAGCGGAAGGAAGAATCTGACTGTTTTTTTAAGTTACTGAGAAAGTGAGAACGTCACTTTGGGCAGAGAGAGATCATTTTTTTCTGGAGTGTGTCTTTCTTACAGACTATAGTGGGCCGCTGAGACTTGCAAAAAAAGATTTCTTTTAATCCACCTTCCTTTTTGCAGGCAGCAGTAGAAGGGCCTTTAAATCAAATGCAATCAGCAAACTTGTCTCTTACACTTATTCACCACTTCACTCCCTGGAATCTGGCATTTGATAGATTCTGGATCTGACTTAAGGCTTTTTCCAAATCCAAGACGTGGGGAATTTTGTTAACAGTGCAATAAAATAACTTCATAGTGTTACAGGAGGCACATTAAAGAGGTTGTGTGTGTGCGCTGCTCTTGCTCCTTAAAAAAAAAAAAATGCAGACAATGTTTCTTTAAAAGTCTCCATCTGCAAATCCCATTAGATGTGCATATAAGGTTTCTGATGATTAATAGTTGCCTGCTCGGGTTTTGGTTGGAGGGGATCGTGTGTGTGGGTTAACCCCTCCCTCTCCTCTCTCACATTTCACTTCAGAAATTTGTCACTCTCTCCCCACCGCAGGATTTAAAAGTGTGTCTCAGCAGCCTGGTCCAGCCCTCGGCAGGCATTTGCTGCGGGCTCCAAGACCGGATCCTCATGAGCTGGTGCGTCTGGGCCGGGACAGTGAAAATGTTGAATGTCATCGGCGACCAATACACGTACAGGGGACCCCAATAGGCAGGCTTGTTGTCGGGGGGACAGGAAGCCAGGAGTGAAGTTCGACATACGTGTGCGCGCACACATATGTGTAGCCGGCCACACGTGTGTGTGCTTTAAGGAGAGACTTTAGTTTTGGTTTTTGTTTTGGTTCCTGGGGTGAATTTTCGCTTGAACATTTTTCCTTCATATTTAATTTTTTTTTTTGCATTTAAAAAAATTTGAATATTAAAGGTGTAAGAATCAAACCTTTGAAAAGACAGGCGTGCAGCAGAGCGCAGATGGATCCCGTGGCCAGCAGCTGCATGCGGAGCCCCCATCCCCCAGCCCCTGTCTGGGGTTGCCTTCGAAACCCCCACTCCGAAGGCAGTGGGACATCAGGGGTACCCCACTACCCGCCAACCCCCTTCTCCTTCCACCAGAAACCAGACTTCCCGGCAACAGCGACGGCAGCATACCCTAACTTCTCGGCCTCCTGCCTGGCGGCCACCCCACACACCCTGCCCCAAGAGGAGCGCGTCTACACTGAGCAGCACCCTGCCTTCCCTCAGCCTCCCGACTGGCACTTCCCTGTCTTGGAGGCCCGGCGCAGGCTCAACCCAGTCCCGGCTGGGGGCTCCAGGGAGATGGGGGCCAGCAGTCCAGGCCTGATAGACACCACAGGAGGCCCAGGTGAGGACTACGAGGTCCTTGGGAGCACTGCCAACGAGACGGAGAAAAAGTCAACCAGACGGAAAAAGGAGATTTCAGGTAGGTGGCTGAGGAACAGCTGATCATTCCTTTACTGTGTGACCTTGGGGAGGTTGCTTGCCCTCTCTGAGCCTAACTGACCTGACCATGATTTGAGACTAATACTATCTAACCTACCCAAATGCAAGAGACTAGATTGGTTACTCTGGGGGATTCTCCTATTCAGGGGGATTCCCTGGTGACAGGGACTATGTCTGCGCCCTAGCACTCCTGGGCTCCAGGAAGACATACCAGCAAAAGAAAGAAGCAGGATCAAAGGCTTGGGGGACATGTGGATGGAACCTCTGGGTGCAGGCTGGCAAGGGTTGGAGGCTTTCCTAAATCTTTCCTAAATCTCTGGGTCCTGCTTCTCCCACCAAGCCCTGGCTAGCTCTAAATGGCCCCAGAGAAATAGGGTTCACTCCTCAGAGAATCGGTTTAGACAGAGGGTTGGAGAACTGGGACCCTAGGGGGTGAAGCAGAGCCAAGACCCTGTGTTCCCAGGAATCTAGAGGCAGAGAATCTAAGGATCAGAGAGGCAAGGGGTAAGCGGATAATGCAACAATGGGGTTTGGGACAGGCTGCCCAGGTTTCATCCTGCAGATCTGGGTCGGGCCCAGGCCAAGGGGGGGGTTCAGCCTATATGACCCCCAGTGAAACCCCCCCCTTTGAGTCCTTGTGAGAGATCTCAGGCCTTGGGGAGAATCAGGGAGGCAGACAGCTGAGGGCCAGCCCTGGACCTCAGAACGCAGGTAAAACACCTTGCTCGGTACTGAATCCCCAAGCCAGAGAATGGAACTGGTCTGCTTGTTAAGATCCCAGCTAATGTCCACTCCTCCCCATGGGGACTTGTTTCCTCACCTTCCCACCATGCCCTCCCCAGCTTCTCCCAACTTTGTTCACCTTTTGCTGGCTCCCTGTCCCCACCTTGCACTGAACAATGGAGCACAGGCCTCCTGCCCCCACGGCCTGCTGTCTCCTCCGACAGCCTTATCTGACTGTCTTAACCTTAGAGGACCTTCCCACGGGGCCTCCACAGGCAGGCGCGAGAGCGTCAACACCTGAGAGCACACGCTTCACACTTTGCTTTACAAAGCACTCACCAATCGGACAGTTTCCCGAGCATCTTCTCTTTACCAAGCACTGGGGATGCAGAGAATATGGCGTCTCCCCTCCCAACCCCAAAAAGCTCAGGCTGAGAGCAAGGAGAGGCCCGCAGGTGCCCAGCTGGGTGGATAAGCTATGACAGGGAGGTTCACGGGGCTGCAGGGACCATGCTTTAGCACTTTGGGAGCCCACAAGTTTGTGGGGGAGGCACACAAGTCTTATCAGTATCTCAATTCCAGAAGTGTGGGAGAGACAGAAAATTTGAGAGGAACGTGGCTAAAATGAGGTCAAAAGAGGGTGACCCCTCATCTCAATTTGTCCTGACTTTTCAGGTTTAGCGTGGAAAGTCCAGTGACCCAGGATATCCTTCAGTCCCAGGCAAATCCAGACAGTTGGTCACCTTAGATGTGAGCTCAAACCCTGGGCGTCAGCCCCCCAAATCCCGCACCCTCTGGTAGATTTCAAGGACAATCTTCATTTTGAAATATTTGGTCCCCATGCCTGAGGCAGCCCCTTGGGGTGCTTATAATGGATGACAATAACCACAGCCACTCTGACTGCGCAGAGGCCAAGAGTCACCCCACCAGCTGCATCCTAAACTATTAGGCACCCTGGTTGAAGAGTTGCCGGGAAGGGGGGCACTTGCTGCTTCTCTTCAAGGAGCTCTCAGTGACCCAGCCCTCCTGAAGAGCTCTTCCTTCCCTGGCACTGCCCCTGCAGCCCCTCCGCCCCTGCCCACACCTCCACGGCTGGCCAGGGAACTGGGAGCCACAGGCTTGGGGGCATGGGCACCTGCAAGGACTGGGCTTAAGCAAAATCATCCTTAATTTCAGCAAGACCCCCATGCGCTGTCTCTCCCTTGGTGAGTGCGCACAGCTCTAAGTTAGGGAATAGGCTCCCCTGCCAAAAAGCTGAACCCCCTAAGAGCATATGGAGGGGCTTCTGCTGAACGCCCTGCTCTCTGCATAGGTTTGCAGGGGCTGGGGTCCCTCCCCCCACAGAAGCAGCAGCAATGGCAGCAGTCACCAGAGGCAGCAGAGCACAGAGCTAAGTTTCATTCATTCTCTGTGGTGCTCGGCTCACTCTGCTCTGCCTGGAAATCTTTATCACCCTGTTGCTTTTTTCTTTGGAATTGAACTGAAGGGAAGGAGATGAGCAAGGCTCACAGCCACCTCCAGCCTTCTGGAACTCAGCTCACAGGGGATGAACTCACCACCAGCAACCCACCCCTCCACCCCACCAATCCTGGGTCACGGGTTGGATTCTTTCTCTATTTAACATTTTTTCATTGTGAGCTTTTGGCTTTGATTTTTTAAAATATCATTTGCATTAAAATATTATTTCTCTTGATTCCTGAGGTTGGGGGGCCCTTACATTTTGCAGTCAATTCAAGTGCTCCAATGCCCAGCACTGCCCCCCTGAGCCATGTCTGCACAGCAACCAGCGTCCGTCAGAAATGCGCTTCACATTGGGCTTCCCAGGCAGGCAGGCAGATGCAGCTTTTGGTTGTGTGACTGTGGAAAAGCCCTTCACTTCTTGCCTCTGCTTCTCCAGCTGTCAAATGGGACCATATTAATAGCACCTTTCATGAAGAGTCGCTGTGAAGGTTAGCTGCAGTGACCCACAAGATTAACACCACTCCTGGCACATGAGTTCAATAAATAGTCACTATTAATGATACTAGGTCCCTATTTCCTGAAGCAGCCTTTGAACACAGGGTGTGACAACTATTCCCACAAATATAGGGACAAAGAGCTTAAGTTATTTCGTATACACTGTCTCGGGAATTTCGGAGTTTGGGGTACAAGACATGGGAAATTCTTGCAGTCATTGTTGGCCCATTGTCATCAATTAGGAGCTTGCAGCTCACCATCTGCTGGAGAGGTGGGGGGTGAGTGGGACTGACCCAGGCGCCCCCATGTTGGCTGGAGGAGGAGACATTGAAAGTTTATTTCTTCTTCCTCTGCCATCCTCAACTGCAACTCCCTCTACGCTCACTGAAAACTGGAACTGATCCGCTCAAGAAAATGAAACAGCATAAGGGGTGGGGGGTCCCTGGCCTGCCCCAGCCCTGAGAGCTTCTGGTGATTCACAGCACAAACTGATTTAGGGGAGCAGTGTGATGTTATCTCACCCCCAACCACTCCCAGCCCAGGGCCAGGGGGTGTAAAAGACCCCTGCTGGCAGGGACAGCTGCGAGGCCACTGTTGTTTGCCCCCAACTGTTGTTGCTACCGTGGTGTCGTTAATTTATGGGAAGGAGGGATTTCGCGGTGATTTCCTGACGGGTTCAAGGGAAGGTTGCGCGTGATCAGCGGCTGGGTGAATCTGCCGGCTGCTATTGTGTTGGGCTCAGGCTGCTGGCTAGCTGGGCTCTCCCCTCCGCGGGTGCCTTCCCCGTTGGCCTTTGTCCCATCTCCTTCAGCCCCAACACGTGTGCCTCCCCAGCGCTCTTCCTTTCCTTCCCATTTCCTCCCTGCCCCTCGCCCTCACCCCACCGCACCAAGATCTGATCTTCAGCTGCCCCTGCCCAGCTTCTCCAACCCCAATTTCGCCTGGGGTTTAAGAGCCCACCCCAAATTGGCCCCTTTTGCCCTTTTCCCACCTCATCCCACTCCACAGGCCACCCCTCCCACCTGCGCCTGGGCTCACCTGGCCCCAAGCCACACCAGCTTACTTCCCTTGCAGACACACCCTGATTTTTCCTCCACATCCCCTCTCCCCCATTTACTCTGGCGCCTGACTTCTCCTCCCTTCCAACACCCTTCCCCCCCCCCACTCTTCTGTCCATTAAAGTCCACTCCCTCCAAGAAGCATTTCAGTGAAAGCTGCAGTTAAGACATTTCAGGTTAGAACAAGCAAGCTAGTGCTGATTTTATAAATACAGTTTATAACTTCATCAAGGAGCTCTCCTGAGATTCTTACTTTGGGAAATCGTGTATTTGACATCTCCTTTTTTAAATTATTGTGCTCAAGAACACATACCATGCAATTTACCATCATCCATCTTTAAGTGTAGTATAGCAGTGTTAACTGTATACATTTGGTTGTTGTTAACAGAGTCTAGAACTTATTCCTCTTGTAAATCTAAAACTCCATATTCACTGAATAACCCCTTTGTCCCCTCTCCCCCCAGCCCGGCAATCAGAATTTTTTCTGTTTCTACAAGTTTGACTACTTTAGATACTCATATAAGTAAATTTGCCTTCTTGTGATTAACTTATTTCACTTAACATAATGTTCTCAAGGTTTATCATATGACAGAATTGTAGCATATGACAGAATTCCCTATTTTTTAAGGCTGAGTAACATTCCATTGCATCCTACACCACACTATCCATTCATCTGTTGATGAAACCTTGGGTTGCTTCCACCTCTTGACTATTATAAATAATTCTGCAATGAACACAGGTGTGCAGATATCTCTTTAAGATCCTGAATCAATTCTTTTAGATATATGCTCAGAAGTGGGATTGCTAGATCATATAGTAATTCTATTTTTAATTTTCGAGGACCCTCCATTTTGTTTTCCATGCAGCTATACCATTTGATAATCCCATGAACTATGCACAAGGGTTTTAAATTCTCCATAGCCTCGCCAACACTTACCATTTTCTGGTTTTGCATATGTGTTTGTTTTTAATGGCGGCCATCTTAATGGATGCCTGGTGAGTTCTCATTGTGGTTTGGATTTGCATTTCCTTAATGATTGGTAATGGTGAGCATCTTTTCAAGTCTTGTTAGCCATTTGTAGATCTTCTTTGGAGAAATATCTATTCTAGTCCTTTGCCATTTTTAAATGGATTGTTTGATTTTGTTGTTAATTTGTAGGAGTTCTTTATATATTAGATATAAACTCTTTGTCAGCTATATGGTTTGCAGATATTTTCTCCCATTCCATAAATTGCCTTTCCATTTTTTCTTTGTTTCCGTTGCTGAATAGAAGTTTTTAAGTTCAATATAGTTCCATTTTTCTATTTTGCTTTTGTTGCTTGTGCTTTTCCTATCATATCCAAGAAATCATAGCCAAATCCAATGTTACAAAGTTCCCTCCTCCCCCTACCCCATGTTTTCTTCTAGGAGGTTTATAATGTTAGGTATTATGTTTAGGTCTTTAATGCACTTTGGTTTAATTTTTATATATGTTGTAAAATAGGGTCCAATTACTTTCTTTTGCACGTGGAGATAAAATTTCCCCAGCACCATTTGTTGAAGACTGTCCTTTCCCCTAACCAAAGTTAACCTTGGTAACTTTGTTGAAGATCATTTGATCATATACACGAGGGTTTACTTCTGAGCTCTCTGTTCTCATTGGCTTACATGTCTGTATTTATGTCATTACCTTACTATTTGTGTTACTGTAGTTTTGTAATATGTTTTGAAATTGAGAAGTGTGGGATCTCCAGCTTTGTTTTTCGTTTTAAAGATTGTTTTGGCTCTTCACATTTCCCTGAGATTCCTGATGAATTTTAGGACTTTTTCCAAAAAAAAAAAAAAAAGGCATTGGGATTTTTATAGGGATTGTGTTGAATCTGTAGATCACTTTGGGTACTTTGTACATTTTAACAATAGTCAGTCTTTTGACCTGGAAGCACAGGATATCTTTCCACTTATTTGTGACTTTTTGAACTCTTTTGACAATGTTTAAACTCTTTTGACAATTTTTAGTGTATAAGCTTCTTACTTCCTTAGTTAAGCATATTCTTACTTATTCTTTTTGATGCTACTGTATATGGAATTATTTTCTTGATTTCCCTTTCAGATTATTCATTTTTGATGTATGGAAACACAACTAATTTTTATGTCAACTTATTTCTGTACCCTATAACTTTGCTAAATCCATTTATTAGTTCTAAGAGGGGTGGGGGCTTTTTTGTAGAATCTTTAAAATTTTCCACATACAAGATCATGTCATCTGTGAGCAGGAATCATTTACTTCTTTCTAATTTGGATTCTTTTATGTATTTTTCTTGCCTGATTGCTCTGACTAGGACTCCTAGTATGATGTTGAATAAAAGTGGCGAATGTGGACATTCTTGTCTTCTTTGAGATCTTAGGGAAGTTTTCACTTTTTCACCATTGAATATGGTTTTCATATATGGCCTTTATTATACTGAGGTAATTTCCTTCTATTCCTAGTTTGTTGAGTGTCCAAGACTCCTTTCTTGACCTCACTTCCCATACACACGGAGCATGCCTTATTTACATTTCTATTTTAGCATCAAACCACAGTTGGCCTTGAATTCAGTTGTAGATACATATGACTGCCTTTCTCCCTAAGTTGAAGTATTTGGAGGGCCAGAATATCTGATTCATCTGTGCAGTCTCCCAATGCCAACTGAGACATCTGCACACTAGAGGAACTCATTCAGTGTATTTTCAGTAGCCTCCATTGCAGCCTGGCAATCATTCATTCATGCATTCATTCATTTTCCCGTCTCTCTGAGAGTGGCCTGAGGGTGTGCACCATGTGTGATGAGCTTCTGTAAAATGCAGCAGGACTTTCACATTCTCACTCACAAAAAAGTGTGCAGAAAGCCAGACTTCAATTATAAAACTAGTGAAGGTCAGGGTGTGTGCCAGGGTCAGAAGGACACGTAAGACAGCCGCATGCAGGATGAGCTGATTCCGCAGGGTGTTGATGTCCCTTCCAAGTACCAGGCTGCAACAGGAAGCCTGAAAGCTGCTGTGGCTGAGTAACAAGACAGACCTAGCATGACCAGGCAGTTAGGGCACTGCTAGGGGGCAGTTGGAGGGCCTGCAGCACAGCCGCTGTGTTCCCCAACCCAGAGAAAGGAGCACCTTTCTCTCATTTGCAGAGAGGTCCCCTGGGGGGAAGCATCAGCCTTGCCAAGCACCCACCATGGTCTCACTCCCTCACCTCTGTGATGAGTGCTGGCTGTGGGAGTGGTCTTCATCTGCTTGGGCTGCCATAGCAAAATACAATAGACCAGGAGGCTTAAACAGCAGACGTTCATTTTCTCACAGATCTCGAGGTTAGAAGTTAAAGAGCAAGGTGTTGGCAGGTTTGGTTTCTCCTGAGGCTTTTCCCATCGGCCTTCAGGCTTCATGCCCTGTCCTCACACATCTTTCCTCCTTGCAGGCATGTCCCAGTGTCTCTCTGGGTCTTAATGGTCTCTTCTTATGAAGTCACCAGTCAGATGGGCCTCATTTTAGCTTAGTCATCTCGTGAAAGGCCCTGTCTCCTGTCACATTCTGAGGTGCTGGGGGCTAGGGCTTCAACTTATGAATTTAGGGGGGAACATAATTCAGCCCATACGAGGGTCATACAGGGTCAGGCTCTGGCCATGGAACAAAGGCTCCAGTTGAAAGTCCCTCTGGTGAAAGCACCTCCCCGGTGTGGTGTGAAGGGCCTCGGCGTTTTCCCAGCCAGGCTCCTGTTGGCCACTGGAGATGGTCCACTCAGACGGGGCCTTGCTTCTGGCCACAAGAAGACCCCTGCACCCTTTTCTTATACCCACAAGGAGAGAAAGAAAAAGTGGAGACCATTTTGGAAATGAATCTCTAAAGGAGCGGGCTGTTTGACAGGACGGAAAGGAGGTGGTAGATGGACCAACTCGTGAGTGTCAGCAGGGTCACTGGAGCGACACTGAGTGCCACGCTGGGTGATGTCATGTCCACACCTCCCCCTTGCTGAGCTGCAGCCCATTGAGGTGGAGGAAGGGGACGGGCCAGGGAGCAATGCCAGGTGCACTCACTGACGGGGCAGACTTGGTTCAAGCCTCAGATCTACAACTTCCTGGCTCTGTGAACTCAGGGGTCCTAAGTCCTGATCTCTGAAAAATTGGGATAATGAAATAGACTTTGTGGGGTTGCAGTAGGACGGGATGGGCCAGAGGTGTAAGGCCACACCAGCACTTGGTGCCTGGTAACCTCGCAATCCTTTTTCCCCAAACCTACAAATAAGTACCTGGTCCATTCCAAGCCCTTGCTGCGCTGGCAGACTCCCAGTCACCCTGGGCAAAGCCCAAGTAGACAGTGACCTGAACTCAGAGGGAACTTTTTGGCCACCTCTGTCATCTCACTGGCCCAGGGTCTTTGAGTGCACGGTGGGTGAAGTTTTAGGGGTACACATGAGCTATAGCCCCTTTCATCCTAACTTCAACCCCAGAGCCCCCAGTAACAAAGAAGCCTTAGGGTCCAGAGTGGCCAGTGTGGGAAGAGAGACAGGAACTCCACGCTCTGTCCCTCCGGGTGTCATATGCCTCCTGGTTAGAGGCCCAGCCTCTCCTCTAACAGTCAGGAATCGGGACCCTAAGACCCCAGACTTTGGCCACTGTCTGCACTCAGAGACATCAGCACAAACCCTGGGCCTGGGCCAGCTCAGGCACAGCCCAGATATAGTCCAGAAGTTCCAGAGAAAGTTGATTTCCACCAAGACTGCAGGATTCTGACCAACTTCGAAGAAATAAGGGTCCAAAGAGCCTGTGGGCCTTGAGAGGGTCAAGTGAGGGGATGCCTCGGCCCCGCCCACTGCCCCGCAGGCCGGGAGGTCAGGACACCTGCTCTGCTCAGCTATTTCTCTGGCTTGAATAAATCAGGGCGCCTGGGCTCAGGGAGATGGAACTATTCCCAGAGGCAGAGCAGCCCTTTCTTTCTGAGGAGCAGACCCCCCAGCCAGCCCCTTTCCCCAACACCCTCTCTGCTCGCTGAATTGGGCTTTCACCCAACCCAGCAAGCTGGGCTCTGGCCAGCATTCCTCCCCCAGCCCCGCCCCTGCCTTTAGAGTTCATGTTTTCCCCTGTTTTCCATGAACACCATGGTAGAGGGGCCGGGTGAGCAGTGGGGCCGGGGCCTGAAGCCCACACTTCCTTTGGTGACAGCTGAGGGCAACATCTGGAACTTATAAACACAAACAAAGCCCAGCACTGCCCATGCCTCCCCCAGCCCATCTTGGAGGCCGGCTGTGGCTCCCGCCCCTCATTTCTACTGCCTCCCTTCCCGTCCATTTCTTTACTTCCTTCACGGTGCCTACGCCCATCTCACAGCCCAGTCCACTATCCCTGCCCCGCCCCACCTGAGCCCCTCAGCAAACACTGCTCTAGCACACGGTATTCCCATTCCAGAAGAATCTGCTTCTTTCTCAGAAAACAGACCCTGAATTCTCCACCCCATTGCTGGGTTCCTCAGCGATCCTGGGAGTCCTCGCCAGGTATTTTCAGGCACTGAGGAGACAGGCCAGGTTCAGACACTGAGGCAGGGCAAGGCCTGGTGAAAAAGGCAGGCTAATCCCAGGAAGCCAAGGAGGTCCCAGTTGTGGTACCCAACTGGTCTTAGATTGGCTCCTTCTAGGTTTATCTATGTTGAGGGCTTTGACTGCTCCCTCCGAGGTTGAAAGTATGAGAACTAGGGCCTCCCTGTGGTGCAGCGGTTAAGCACTGCGCTGTGGGGCTGTCGGCAGCTGCAATGAGAGTCCCACGCCCAGCAGGGGAGATTCCCATATGGCATGGCAGACCTCTCTTGCCTCGCCTGCTGCTCCCCTCAGCAGTGTATTTCCGTCGCTCTGCCTATTCTGCACCCCACTCTCTCTCTGGTGAACCCTCTCGCCACCCCACGCCTCTGGCCTGTACCCCAGCTTGTATGCATAAATAAATAAATCTTTAAAAAAAAAAAAAGTATGAAAACTAACAAGGATGACAAAGGTTTGCATTGTGATAGCCCAGGGAACCACAGATGCCGTTTTCAGAGGGTATGCCAAGATCTCACTCACTGACGTGCCCCAAGCAGCCTTCCCTCTCCCTTATCTGGGGAGTTCCCAGAGACTGATCTGGACCTGGACACAGATGCTGTCCCTGGAGTGGGCACAACCTCCATATTCACACACACACACACACACACACACACACACACACACACACACACACCAGCACCAGCAGTGGACATGGCGGCTGTAGCCCTGGACTGGCCCTGGGACAAGTTATTTAATCTCTGGGTGTTAACTTCCTCTGCTGCCCCATAGGCTAATGTGCACTCACCTAAATCACAGGCTAATTAAGAGGATACAATGGGAGCAGCCTAGTCACATGAGCGGGGTTTCCTACCAAGGAAATCTGGGTTCTTAGCCCAATTCTGTCACTAACTTGTATGTCTCTTTAAGCAAGTCTCTTCCCTTCTCTGTAAAATGAAAAGAGGACATTAGATTACCTCTAAGTCCACTTCCAGCTCTACTATTCTATGATTCTGTGGTGTATATGAAAACCCTAAAGAATTTTATCTCTAGAGGGAAGAAATCCATTGCCAACCCGAAGTGCTATGGGACTACAGGGCATGTGACTTTCTATCTGGCCTTGGATATGAATTTATGTAAAATAGCTGTGAGGGTTAGGGATAAGGGATCTAGGACTCCAAAGAACACGTTCCCCAAGGTCTATCTGAACCTCCTTGTAGCTCCGATAAAGCTGTCTGCTAGCTTTAGAAGGCCTGCCAAACGTGACAGCTGTTTATGAAATAATTTACCTTGGAAAGAGCAAGAGCTCAAGGTGGAAACCGCAACCACACATGCATCCTGTTTGCATTTCTCTGGGCACTGCTGACTGTTCCATCAGGACCCTGTTCACTCTGAGGGTGGTGTAGGGGCTGGGGAAGGTGGGGTACGCCCTCCTTAACCACAGAGGCAGCCAACAGAGGGGCCTCCTTCTGCAGCCTGGAAAAAAGCCCTGCCGCCCCTGATAGAGAAGTGGGATCGGGAGGCTCTTGTGCGATGCTGATCCAGGTGGTCCTGTGCCTGGATACCCCCCACCCCCCCAACTGCCCCGGCCCCATAGACTGGAGCAATAGTTGCCAATAGTGGCCAGAGACACAGATCCAGAGATGTAGACAAGTAGTGGAAAAGGAAAACAGTTAAAAGGCTTAAAAGGCCAGACATTCAAAAGACATCCCTTTCACACAGCTCTGAGGCACAAGTCCTCAAGGAGAATCATCTCCCAAAATCACCTGCAGCAGAACCTCAACTAATGGTTCAAAGGGAATCTGGTTGCCAGTCACTGTGCTAGGTGCCCACACCCTCCCCAGCTCATTTTCCCTCTGCATCAGCCTTCTGATCACAGTGGATATGGCTATTGTTTTGTAAATGAGGAAATGGAAGTTCAGAAAACATAAGAGACTTGCCCAAGGCCAGAGGGCTCTTTCTGGAGTCAGCTAAGGCCCAGGTTCTCTGGGGATTCTCAGACACTTCTGCAAACACGACTCCTCCCCTCCATGGGGCTGGGGAGCGCTGACGTCAGAGGACGAGAGAAATCCCCTGGCATAGTTCTGATCTGTGGGCTGACAACCTTGGGAAGTCTAGGGAGGGCCTTGAGACAAAGCACACAGCAAGACCTCAGATCTGCCTGATGGGAAAAACGAGACAAGAATATTTGAAACCGGAAGGGGCCTCAAGTTCGAGGCCAAGTGTTCTGAACAGAACAGAGTAGGGAGAGGAGAAGAGGGAGTCAGGACTTCACATTAGGAAAGGACTCTGACACCAGCTTCTCAGGGAAAAGACGACACAGCCCATATCACAGACTTCTACACATGGGGAAACTGAGGCCCAAGAAGGCGGGAGGCTCTCCAACAAAGGTGTGCTCTTCTTGGATCAAACCAGTCTGGGAGAGTGTTCACACGTGAGCGCACTGACCGAACACCCCCTACCCAGAATGGCATGAAAGTGCTTGTAGATTTCCTTTGTCTTTTTTTTTAATCTTGGTGAAAATATTGCGATTTTATATACCATGGCAGAACAGAGAGAACTGTAACTTCCACTTTAGTTTTCACAGCTAGCTCCCAGATTCTTTCATCATTTCCAACAGTGATGAACGCTGTTTCCCCTCTGGGCAGCTGATGCAGGACAAGTGTCCTCCCAGGGCCAGCATCCCGCCCATTAGTGGGGATCGCCCCAACATTCACACTGTGGCTCAGAGATGCTCAGTTCCCAGCCCAGGCTTCTCTGTCCCATTTCCTCTTCTTTCCCATCCCACCATGAGGCCCCAGCGTCTAAGTCAGGGCACTCTGAGGAGAGGAGGGGTGGATAGGAAGGGTTTGGGCTTGGCTGGCCGTGGTCAGCTGCCCACATAACCAGTCCAGACCAGCTCCCCTCTTCTCTCTAGGAAGAATTATGTGCAGGACTTGGGGGCAGGGGAGCTCAAGGAGGGGGAATTGCTTTCAGGGGTTCCATAGGACACCTGTGCTCACCTAAGCAGCCTCGGGGGAGGGGAGAGTAGCCGTGGGCTTCAACCCAGCTGAGGCCTAGGAGCCTGGGGGTGAATCCAGGCAAAACTGTATGGTCCTGGTCCAGCTGGGTGAGGAACTGGACACCAGGGCTGGCAGCCACACTCTGGCCAGGAACTTCTAGGTACCAATCTCAGTTCCACCACCTAACAGCTGTCTGGCCCACTGGCCAAGTTCGCCCACCTCTCTGAGGCTGCTTCCTCCTCTTAGAAGGATTTCAAATATTTAGCCAGTCCCTCCTCTGTCCCAGGTACAGTAGCAAGTGTGAAAAAGCAGTTACATCCCTGGAGAGAGTTATTAATCAAATCATCACACACACCCACATCTCAATGCCAAAGGGTTTAACAGCACCACTCCTGGGAGGCGCTGGAAGCAGACTGAAACAGAGGTTGCATCTGAGCGGCAGAACCAGCGAATGCCTGCTGTTACTCCAGCCTCTCAGAGGCACTCATGGAGTAAAGAATTGAAAGAATCATTTGTATCTGTCCGCACTTAAAGTTTTAAAAAGCATTTCCACATACTCTAGCTCTGGGAGCCGTGGGCTTCATTTTCCCCAAATTCTTGATGAGGGGAAGGAAGCCCAAAGAGGGAAAATGACCCCCTCAAAGGCTCCAGCCAGGAGATCCAGGATTCCGAAGTCCCCCAGGGCCCTGAGTTTTACACCCCCTCGGCTCTTAAACGGAAGGGCTGGGAAACACAGAGCCCGGGACTGAAGGGGGTGGGAAATGAGCGTTTTCCTGGCCTCATTCTCAGCCGCAGCCAGCAGGGATGGTCCGGGAAGGTGACCCCTCCCTCCCGAGCCCTGGACGGCCAAGGTCGAAGGACTCCAGGGGTGGGGCGGGGGCATGACCGTGTCCTTTCCCTCCACCCACGTTCAGCTTCCGAAGGTCTGGACCTGCAGTCAGGCAGCCGGGGCAGGAGAACGCGTCCCCTCCTTTGCTCCGCACCCTCACCCCACCTCCCACACCCTGCAGATGGGCAACCTGGACTGAGCGCTGGACCCTGGGCGACCATGCCTTGACCCCCAGCACTCGGGCTTTAGGGAGCTCCCCGGGGGTGGGGGACCCAGGGAGGTGGCTCCTCCTCCACCTTCTCGGGTTCCAGCCCGTGGTCAGCAGCGGCCAAATCGCTTTTCCATCCGCACCCCAAGCCGCCAGCCCGGGGCCTTCTCTGTGGGTCGCAGGCGGCTGCCACTGCGGCAAGCATGGCGCAGGGGCAGAGAACCTGGACTCTGAAAGGCGAGGGGCCTGAGTGGAAAGCAGGAGAAGGGAGGGCTTGACGGGGCAGGCAGGCTGTAGCTCCCTGCTGGGACCCAGCAGAAAGGAGTTTGCACACCCTGAGTCTGCTCTGCAGCCGGGGCTGCTTCCCTGCCTCACCCAACTCAGCCTAGAACTGCCCGCCCCCACCTCTGGGCTTAGATGGCCTGAGAGAATAGCCGTCTCCCCAACAGAGGGAGGGCTAGAGCCAGCAGGCAAGTGGGGAGCAGTTTTCACTAAAGCACCTGACTCTTCACCAAAAAGCAAGGATGATGATGCGAAAGGATTTACCTTCCAGAACCCTGTAGAAGTGGTGGCGGCCTGCAGCCCCAACAACGGAGGCTCCACACTAAGGCAATTGTCTAGTGTGCTGGCCCCCTCCTGGGCGCCTCTCCAGCCACTTCCACCACTCAAGGAGGGGACACCCATCCTTTTCCTCAACCCTTTTGTAAGTCCTTCCTACACAGGTTTCATTTGAACTCTGAATCAAACTGCCTGGGTTTATTCCTGCACAGCCAGATGAACTGTATGAACTTGGACAACTCGCTTAACTTCTCTGTGCTTAGCTTTCTGGCCTATAAAATGGGGTTAATACTAGAACTCACCTGGCTAAGTTATTGTGCAGATTATGTGGCTAATAAATACACGGACAGGTGTGACGTCCCTGCGGCCCTGGTAGCGTTGTATTGTGCTCTGGTGTGTCTAACTGAAGGCTACCGTCAAAGATGGACTTTCCAGATTTGGCCCCTCTCTGTATGGAGGGGAAAGAAGCACTTTTACACAGGTTCCAACTCCCCTGGACGTCTCACTAAAAGGCAGATTCTGATTCAAATCCTGGGTGGGGGGAGACCCCAAGATTTGCATTTCTAACAGTTCTCAGGTGATGCCCCATCTCTGAGAAGAGAGAAGCTGTTCAGAGGACCTTGTCCCATAAACTTTCAGTCTCTAATGTCACGCTGGAGGGCTGGGTGGGAGAAAGTCATTACACCCCCAAGGACAGCTTCTTGTACTTTGGGAATAAAAAAAAATGGGGGGAAAAACTTGCCAATTCTCAGGAGGTTTAAGACCTAGAAGGGAAGGGACAGCATGGGTTCTTTCTCAGCACCCTTTGAAAATAAGAGAGACCCAGAAAGGCCACCCAGTGGACAAAAGAAAGGAACTGAGACTCTCAGTCTTCCAATTTGGGGCCCTCTCTTCCCAGACAACCAGGAGAACCGAGGGAAGCCGGAGGGCGGCAGCAAGGCCCGCAAGGAAAGGACAGCCTTCACCAAGGAGCAGCTGCGGGAGCTGGAGGCCGAATTCGCTCACCACAACTACCTGACTCGGCTCCGGAGATACGAGATCGCTGTCAACCTGGACCTCTCTGAGCGGCAGGTGCGCCCGAGGGGCCACCTCTTCCTGCCCCTCCTCCTTCCTCTGCTTTTTCACCCTTTTCATCCCCCTTCTCCCCAACCTCTTCCTTTTTCTTCTCCCTCAGGCCAGCCTCCCGCGGCTCCTAACTGACTGTCCATGAGAATCACCTGCAGAGATTTTAACAACACTGATGCTAGTCTCCACCCCTCCAGGTTGTTTTCTTTCACCCGGGACAGAGTCCTGACTTCAGAATTTTTCAAAGGACCCCCAGGCGATTCTTCTGTGCAGCCACAGTTAAAACCTCTGATGAGTTATTCCCAAACTTGGGTGTACCTCTGAGTCAGCTAGGCGCTTTTTTAAAAACGTAGATTCCAGGGCCTCCCTGGTGGCGCAAGGGGTTAAGTCTCAGTACTATGAAGCTCTCTGCATCTCTGGCCAGGGAACTTCCCACATGGCCAGCAGACCTCTCCTGCCTCGCCCACCACTCCCCTCAGCAGTGTGTTTCAGTCTCCCCGTTCTGCTCCCCACTCTGTCTCTGGCAAATCCTCTCACATACACGTAACCCGCCCCCCCCCCACACCTCTGGCCTACACTCCAGCTCTTGTATGCATAAATAAATAAATCTTTTTTTAAAAATAAATAAAATAAAACGCAGATTCCAAAACATTCAGCTATCAAAAAAACATAAACTTGTGCCATTCGCAGCAACATGGATGGAGCTGGGACATTATGCTAAGTGAAATAAATCAGGAGGAGAAAGATAAATACCAGATGTTGTCACTAACATGGGGAATATAGAGAAACTGAACTAAGAGTCGGAATAAAAACAAGCTTAAAAACTTAATTCTTGAAAGTTGACTACAAACTAGCACCCAGAGAGGAGAGGGAAGGGTAAGAACAAAGAAGGAAGGAAACACAATGGGCTTTGGGGGTGGACTGTGGGTGATTTGGTGGTGGGTGATTTGCCACTGAGGTGGCAATACCTGATGGGGGCATCCAAATAGTACCTTAACTAAAAATAAATTTCAAAAATAAAACAAAATAAAAATACCCCCAAAAGTGCAAAATCCATCCAAGGAAATGTGCTCCTATGCCTCTGAACCACATACAGTATTGGAAACCTATGTTACCACAATAATATACATAATAAAAAATTTAAAATAGAATGCCTATCCCAGAGTTCCAGCCTTGCAGCCACCATGGTGGGAGGAATCTACATATCTAGTGAGTTCTCCAAGGGATTCAAATATGCAGCTGGTTCCTGGACACACTCTGAACAACTTCCTAGCCCTTTGTTTTGGGCCCTTCCTCCAAGCATTCCACCCACGCCCATGTAGCTTTCAGTAGATAAAGCACCCAGACCTGCTGGGTTTAGAATCAGGAGACTTCCATTCAAATCCTGCCTCTACCACTTCCTAGCCCTATGACCTCTGGGACCTGACTCAACCTCTCTGGTTCTCTATCTGCAACCTCTGGGATTAACCTCTGTATCTGTGGCCTCTGGGAGTCTATCTGGGTCTATGAGGGGGGGGGGGTATTACCCACCCCGCAGGTGGGTGCTCTATCAATGTGCCTAGTGAGCCTGCTCCTAATCCCTGGGGGTACAAGAGCTATAAGGAGAGGGTATGGGCACAGAAGGGGCAGAACATGTGAACGGGGTTGGGGCCAATACTGAGACAGATCCCCTTCCCAGTCTTTATCGGGAGGGGAGAGTGACCTTTCTCATCTGACTGGTGCATCTTTAGTTCGGTCTCCTGCATTCTTGGAGCCTTTGGAGGAATGGAAAGGGGGCAAGCAGAATTTGAAGTTGGGGGTCCCGGGAGTGGCACCCTGGCTAATTTTTGCATCAATATGGGAATGTGGTTGCACCTGCCTTGAAGTAAGTGGGTTCTTTCGCTTCCTCTGTCAGGTCAAAGTGTGGTTCCAGAACCGGAGGATGAAGTGGAAGCGCGTAAAGGGGGGCCAGCCTATCTCCCCCCGTGGGCAGGACCCCGAGGACGGGGACTCTGCAGCCTCTCCAAGTTCAGAGTGAGACTCTCCAGAGAGAAAACAAGACTGAGGACTTCATTCCCTGCCTAACTCCCCCACCCCAATCCCACCCTGACTGCCCCCTGCCCCAGGGCAGCCTCTTCCACACCCTGCAGTGACTCTTGGGCATGGAGTTGCCCATGGTTCCTGGGAGTCTGAAGAGCCCCAGAAAGTTCTGTCCAACATTACTCTATCTCAGCAGCCCCATGCCTGGGGCCTTTGCTTCCCACAATCTTTGTGGGGTGCACAGCAGCCTGACCCCTCGAGAATCAGGGGAACAGCTCCTCAGGTAATGCTTCTTGGGGGTCTCTTGGCCGCCACCACACCTCCTCCTCCACCACCAGGCCCTTCAGACCTGGACATCACCCACCTTTCCGGGAGAGGAGCCTTGGGGCCAGTGCTCCAAAAGAAAGGCTGTCTCTGACACCAGCTTTCGTTTATGGGCTCCGCCTGAGGCTTTGGCTGCCTCAAGCCCCAGGAAAATCAGTGTGAGGAGGGTTGAGGACCAGAACTCAACAAATCAGAAACCAGTCCCTGTCTCTAAATGTGTTGGCCCTTAAGTGGGCAAATTTCTGAGCACCGGCTGAAAGAAGACAGCAGACAAACCGCCTAGTGCGGGGCCCTGCAATCCCTTCACGGCCCATCGCGCCAGCCTGACCGGGCAGGCGAGAATGGCCCAGGACAGCCCCTGTCCTTCCAGCTGAATCAGAGACGCAGGTGTGGGGCGGGCCCCAGGGCCACGGAGCAGCTGTTCCTTTTGAATCCACACCTCATGGCTTGAAAGCCTGTCCAGCCAAGGGCCCCCTGGGGGGGACCCTCCACCTTCTGAGGGTGGAGAAGTCATGTAGGGTTGCCAGGTGAGGGCCTAGAGACGTGGGAACCAGAAGTGAAAGTTCCTGAGCGACACCTCCTGTGCTCTGCCTACCAGTGGGGCCAAGAAAACAGCCTCTCTGGCTCCATGGATGCGTGCGTGCGAACCCCTCCCATGTGTTCCCCAAATGCTGTCTTTAGGGGAAGAAGGAGCTGTTGAGTTTCTATGTGTGGACTCCCCAGATCCAGGTGACACCCCAGAACTGATGACTAGTTAGGGGAAGCCTTGGAAAGAAACCCCCTGCCTCCTCCATGCTCTGTCCCCCAATACCAGCTGGTATTGCAGAGGGAGGTCAGCAAGAGTTTGGAGCTCTTGTGTGTAGATTTAATCATTCATGTGTAAAAGAAGCCCCCTCCCTCTTCCCCTCCCAGAAGGACAAACGCTGAGGGGAATGATCGCCAAATGAGATGGCTGCTGAGAGCATGTGTCATTTTTTTCTAAAGCATACTTCATATATTTTCTTAAGATTACATCAAGTTAACTGTGCAAGTTCAATTCACTTAGCAAAGAAAGCTCTTGGAGAAATAAAATCAATTAAAAGGCCAAGTTCCCAGGTCCTGCAGAGCTAAGAACCACCATCCTGTGTTATCCTCTGATGTCCCTGTGATAATCGGTTGGACAAAGTCTAGAAGCAACAAAAAGAGGGAAGAATTCATCTAGACCAAAGTATCCCCCTTGTGGCGCTTCAAAATGTGAAGGTACAAATGTAATCAATGCAAGAAAAGTCTTTTCTCCTTTGCAACTGTATTGTCTTCAGTTCCTGTCATAAGATTTTAGCTTTCCATTCCCTAACCTATGACTTATCAAAAGTCAAAGTTCTGTAAACCAGGATGAACTCTTTGTAATAAAGGAATCTCAACCATAAACTAACTGTCCCTAATCTTTAAATTCAATGTTTGGAGGTTTTTGTTTTTCAGAATAAAACAACATGCCAATAGTAATAAAAATGACTTTTTAAATAGTCCCCAATTCTATGTCTTTTTAATTTGATAAGACCTGTCTAACCAAGATGTCAACTTGGACAAAATATCTAGGGAGGGGAGGGAGCAGAAGGGGCCAGGCTGGGGCTTGGCACTGAGGCAGTCGGGCCAGCGTGGGCAGTGACCAGAAATGACATTACTGAGAGCACATCGAGCAAGGCAGACCCACCGAAATGCAGGTGCCAAGGGGAACGGGCTCACTAAGGTTCAGGCCCAAAGCCAAGCAAAGTGGACACCCTCGGGCACCCCAGTCCGGCCTCTCACTCACTTCCCTGTGGCTTCAGAGGACATCAAACTCTGATGATTTTCCTTGACTATCCAGAATGTTCCTTTTCTGTCTCCCATTGTGTCCCCTCTTCTGGTTACTTTCCATACCCCACCTCCCCCTCCTCACACTCTCCCCAGAGAATCCCATCTAACTTCCTTTATTTAATTATAGCAAAACATACATCGTGTACAGTTTTAGTCACCCTGAGTTGTACAGTGCTGGAGCATGAAGCACTTTCACATTGGGGTGCCAACCACTGCCCCCATCCATCTCCAAAATCTTTTCACCTTCATAATGTGAAACTGTCCCCATTAAACAATAATCCCCTTCTCTCTCCCCTCCATTCATTGACATGTACAGTGTTTACTCTGTGTTGGGCACTAAGTATATATGAATAAGTTCATTCTCTTAATAAGTCTAAGAGGTAGATTTACCTCTTAGGAGGGGACAGCTCATTAGAAATACAGAGGAAGAGGGGCCTCCCTTGTGGCGTAAGGGATTAAGTCTCAGCACTATGAAGCTATCAGCAGCCACTGCATCAGGAGTTCAATCCCCGGCCAGGGAGCTCCCCACATGGTGCAGCAGACCTCTCCTGTCTCCCCGCTGTTCCCCTCAGCAGTGTATTTCAGTGGACCTGCTTGTTCTGCTCCCCAGTTTGTCTCTGGTGAACCCTCTCACCACCCCCCGACAGCTCTGGCCTACACCCCAGTTCTTGTATTTATAAATAAATCTTGTATTTATAAATAAATACAGAGGAAGATTTAAGATGTAAATACGGCCCAACTAATTTTCAGCAGTAGATGTACATCTGGCATCACTCATCAACAATAGCCAAGGTCTTAATAGAAAAAAAATTATTTCCAGGTGAGAATTTTAATTTCCCCAATAAACACAGTTAATTCACTGAGGAGAGCTTGGTTGTGAGATTCAAAGTACATGCACATCAATCAAGTGATTTCTGGTTTCCCTGGAACAGTCCTGCTTCCCTCCCGCTCTTCAACGGGGACGTGTGATTGGCCCGCGCTGGGGAACAGTAGCTGGGACCAGTTGTTCTTCAGCCTGGTAATAGCCCTCAGGTTCTCTCCAGTGCAAAGCTGTGGGGAGAGAAGCAAGCCCCTCCACCACCCCCCATGGCTCCCTGATGTGAACCCGTAACTCTGACCAGAGATGGTGGCTTGGTAGATTTCAACAAGCGAGAATCCACAGAGAGTAGCTCTTCACTGATGGGTTTCTCCTTCCTTGAGAGAACACTGGGGACAAGCAAGCGTGTGGCTGCCCTTTGGAGGAGGGTAGAGAGATGCAGGGAGTAGAAAGCCTATTTCCAAATACAGGGGAACCAAATAAGAGATCAGGAGGAGAAAATAACAACAACAACAAAACAAAAACAAAAACCAGCAGGCAGCCATAAATGAGAGACATTCAGAGAGGGAGGGGCAGGATAAGGGTTCAAAATGGGGTAGAGACAAGCACAAGGGACTAGGGTGACAGCTCACGGGTGAATTGGTGGTGAGTAACCACACAATAATACACAATAATGTAAAATAAATAAATAAATAAAAGTCTATTTCCAAAAGAAAGGGCCCAGGGGGACTCAGAACTTCAGAAATCTGTCCATCTGCCCAGCCAGGCCTGGTGTGTGGGTGAGGTGCGTAGCTCTTCTACTCAGAGAAAAGACCCAGCATCCAGCAGGGATGCACTTTCCTGTCTGATCTGCAAAGTGGCACCATTCCAAAACCAGGAGAACCCGTGGCAAGAGACTTTCTTTCCTTCCATTGAGTGGGAATGTTTTCCACTAAGAGCTATGTACTCTCCAGCCAGACAGGGGGGCCTGTGCCAACCAATTCCTTGTAGTTACCAATGCAGCAATTGTCACCCGTGTCCTCCTGGTCACCACAGTACTATGCTCCTTCCCTCACCATGTGGTCTTCCAGGTCCCCTACGCTGCAAACCCTGAGTAGGGACATTCAACAATACTTCAAACCCATACCCTCCTCTTATGCCACCGTCCCCCCTGGCCACATTTATCCCTTTATCTGTCTTCCCACTTTGTATGTGTTCCTTTATTGCCGGTATCATAATTAGTATTTTTTTATTTGTTATTATCTTATAAGTTTGCAGTCTGATTCCAAACTGGGAAGAAGAAAAAGGATTGTGTTAACCTGATCATTTTACTCCCAGATGCTAATATGACATCTGGTACATAGTAAATGCTCAATAGTTATTGATGGGTGGGAAGGTGGGTGGGTGGATGGATGGATGGAAGGGAGAATTGTTAAATTCGTATTATCAGAACAGACAAATGGATCAAGAAGATGTGGTATATACACACAATGGAATACTACTTAGTGATCAAAAAAGATAACCTCGTGCCATTTGCAGCAACATGGACAGAGCTGGAAGTGATTATGCTAAGCAAAATAAGTCAGGCGGAAAAAGAAATATCAGATGGTTTCACTTGTGTACAGAATATAGTGAAACCAAACAAAGGGGTCAGGAAAAAGACAAAACTTGCAGGCTGAACACAGATCTGAGGCACACGGCTGGGGAGAGGGAGGGAGAGGGGTCAGAAGAGGGGAGGGAAGGGCACAAGGGACTGTGGGGATGGGTCGGGGGTCTGAGGTGGTGGGAGAACTACGGGGACTACACCTGAGGGGAGAAATCAAGTACTGCCCCCAAAACGTTCAATAATGTGAAAAAAATAAATACTAAAAAATAAAACTTAAAAAAGACATATTAGTGCTACCATCTGGCTTCTCAGCCCACAAACAGCGCGACTGGACACACAGACCATTAGGGGAAGCTCTGGCTGAGAGGCCGGTCAGACTGTCTGGCTTGATGCTGTCAGGCCTGTCGAGCCCACTGGGGCCAGCAGGTCATGCCATTGTCCCAGAACAGCAGCCCTGGGCACCCACCCTGTTTCTGTCTCTGAAACAGGAGCCGACTCCGGCCCGAAGACCTGCTTTCTCAGTCACTTCTTCCCTGCTCCCAACCCTGAAATCTCCACCAGTCTTTTCCCTTTGACCTGCTCTTGGAAAGAGAGAGCGTCCAGGGCCTGACCCCTGAAAGCAGCAAGACACAGAGGCAGGCCCGATAAGGGATGTCGGAGCAGTTTATACACAGCTCTGAGGGTGATACTTGATAGCTTGAAGGTGACTTCAGGGTCAAGGCTAACACCCGATTGAACAGAGAGAGACGTGACCTAACTCGTCTCTCACCGTGGGCCTGGCTGTGAGAGCTCCTCTTTCTTTACTGATTTCCTAACCGGAGCCGCTGGCTCAGGACACAGTCTGTCCCCAGAGCTGGGGCCCACGACTGGGCTTCACTCCAGCATGACTGGGAAGGGAGCAGGCTCAGCAGGTCCTGAGAGCCCTGGTGAGGGCGGCTGCCTCTGAGTCTATGTTCCTCCGGCCAGGACCTGCAGCCGCTCTCCCCACCATCCTGCAGGGCTGCCATTCTTTGAGAAAATCCAGTGGGGCCAATTCGGCTTCTCGTGGTGCAGAAAGAAATGCATTCCAGCTTTCCTCAAGCTGCAGGCTTCCCCAGTGCCTGGAAAGGATGGTTTTATTTGTGTTTTAAAAGACAGTTTAAAACCAATTTTTCAGGAACATGAATCCTGTCTAAATCACCCAGCACACCTGGCTACGAGCCGCAGACCTGTGTCTGAGCTCGCTGCCTGCCTGGTAGAACCCTGCTCTCGTCAGGGTGTTCATACACACACACACACACACACACACACACACGTACATATATATACACACATTTATATATTTATATAGATGCTGTACTTACTCATCCCTTACTCATACCTTCCCTCCTCCAGCTCCTAACACCCCTGCACCACACACACACATAGGCTTTTAAGACTGATAGATTGAGGTTCTAACACAGACACTGCCATGAATTGCTGTGTGGCTTTTGTTAAGTCATTTAACTTCTCTGAGCCTAGTTTCCTCATTCAGTTACCCACAGAAATTGGTGCTTGAAAACACTTGTTGAAAATGCTTCTATAAAATAGAGACCATATTTTTCTCACAGATGGTACAAGGATTAGATTCATTTATTCCACAAAAAAATTCTGGAGTGCCAACCGTGTGTTAAGTACTGACGAGTGGAGACAGAGCCAGCCTGTCCCTGGGCAGGGTAAGGTCTGCAGAGGGCTAGCACAATGCCTAGCTCAGCTCAGACTGGGTCCTCAGTGGGGTGAGACTTTCTCTCCCTCTTTCTCTCTCTCTCTCTCTCTCTCTCACACACACACACACACAGTAGGGTGAGACTTTCTCTCCCTCTTTCTCTCTCTCTCTCTCTCTCTCTCTCTCTCACACACACACACACACACCCCAACCATGTTTTAAACAGTTTTCTCCTTCTGCAGCCAGTGACAGCAAAAGCATAAAACAAGTAGAACAAGGAGACCAGACTTTTGGTATCTGCTCTCTTATCATTTGCTGTGTGACTTTAAGTAAGTCACTCACCCTTTGGGCGAATTTCTCATTCTACAAAAACAAAGCATTTTAATATCTTGCTCTGTCTTGAGTGCAAAAGATAAGCAGACACCAGGAGCGTGATGTTTTCAAAGCACCAGGCTGTCCAGACAAGAAGCACTACTTGGATAAGTGATGAAGGTCGAAGGTTTAGCAAACGCTGGGTCCAGATTTGCTTCTGATGGGTTGGGCTGCAGCAGAACCCGTGTCCAGTTCCACACTGTAGCCACATACAACAGCACCCTATGATAGCAATTCATCAACTAAAGCACCCTCCACCTCAATCACACCCTCCATTGGGGAGTGTTGCTCAGATCTCGACTGTGCAGCCTGGCACTTGGGAAGCAGCAGCTTTTGGGGATGTCCTTGAGGAAATCAGAAAAGATGCCCAGGGCACTGCTTGACAGCACTATCCTAGGAGGCCTTGGAGCGGCTCTTGTTCCCATAGTCCTCTCTCACTGGGCCGCTGTCCCTTCATTCTGTCTTCCTTCGGTGCTATCCCCAGGAACCCACTTTCCTTCCTAGGATGCCTGGTGAAAGATCTCAAGTCAGATAAACCAGGCACAACTGCCTCTTCCTAGCTGCCTAGCCTGAAGACAGCCTGCAGGTCCCCTCCAGAAGCAAGACTGAGGACCAGAGTCTACGTTTCTTCTGGGAGTGGATGGCCCTGGTCGCTTTAAATGCCTTTGATCCTCTATCACCACCCTTAAGTGTTTTCCTCACCCAGCCCTTCCTTGAAAGACCCATGGAGAAGCTATTCCAGAGCCTTGGGGACCTGAGAGCGCCGCTGGGAGGGTGGAGGGTTTGGCACTGAGGCGCCTGAGGCCTGTGAGGCGGGGGGACCCCTCAGTCAGAATCATCAAGCGCTTTCTGCTCAAGAATTTGTGGTCCTTCTGGGGGCTGCGGCACAGGATGCAGAGCCTTCATCTCCCAAATCCCTTCTGTGCGTCCCCCACGGATCTCTGCGGAGCAGATGCCAGGGGTGGGGAGGAGGACACAATACCCCTCTTTGTTGGGGGGATCTGGGCCAGCAGTCAGGGGAGGAAATTAGACAGCGCTCCTGACAGCAGGCTCTGTCTGGGGTGTCTGTGAAATATGGGCCAGAGGGGATCCTTCCCAAGACCAGTTCAGAACTGCCGACCACCCCCACCCCCAACCCAACCCATTCCACCCCACCCCCTGCTTTGGGCAGAGAGGACACTGCCTGTTTGGAGAGAAATGATATACGATGCCCAGCTTCCTTCCCTCCTCCCCAGAGGGGCTTAAGGGAACTCTGAGGGTTTGGGGGGCTCCGGGTTCCTCCTAGGAGGTGTGGATGTGTGTGCACACTTGTGCCTGGGGCGCTGTATGTATTTGTGTATGGATGGGTGCAACGTGTATGTATGCTCAGTCATGGCCAGAGGAGAGAGTACAAAATGGTCCTCCCAAGCAAACAAACAAACACTGGCCAAGATGGCCCCCTCCTGAGCACCTTGCTTTTGCCGGAACCAGGATGAGGCCTTTAGGATGCAGGGGAGGAGGCAGCTCACTGAGCCCTGCTGTCTGAATTCACCCTCCAAGTAGCCACCTCACATGAAGCAACTGTTCAAGATAACAGGCTCGGGGGCGGCTTCTGATGCCGCCACAGCTTCAGAGCCTCCAGCGGCCCCTGAGTCATTTATCTTCAAGGGAGGAAACGAGAGGATATTCCCACCCACCCACCTCCTTTGTGGCCAGCCAGGTCTCCACATCTGGGCCACAGCTGGCTGCTGAGTTGCCCTTTAGGCCTGCTCTCTCTAAATGACAAGAAATCAGAGATCTGTCAGGGAAAGTCTCATCAACTCCTCAGCCACGTGAGAGCCATAAGAGACAGGCCTCAGTTTCCCCACCTATAAAGTAGGGCCAAGAGCAAGGGCAATCCTGCCTTCTGAAAGGTCTGTTGGGAGATTGACAATATAAGGTGTGAAAATAGTTAACTCCAAAGGTGCCGAGGGGTTGGTGACTAGCACGAATCACACGGATATCTGCCGGGTGGTGCTGGCTTGGGAGCTAGGAAGAAGAAGAAACACAGAACTTTTTTACATCAGTGCCAATGATGTCTTTTCACTGGTGCTGCCTGCCATGGTCTGCTGAGGGGCAGGTGTTGTGATTCAGGTGAGGAAACCAGCCTTCTGAGAGTTGGAAGAGTTGCCCGAGGCGGCACACCTCTGTGGCAGAGATGAAGGCACCTTAGAGGGACTCTGGATCAGCCATCCCTGCTGTGCCAGGCTGGTCAGTGAGCCCAGCCTGACCTGGGATGGGGAAGGGAATAGATGTGAGGTCACTTGCGGGGAGTCTCAGACTCAAGTTAACTGTCAAGGCCAGACCTGTTTCTGAGACTGGAGGACTTCCCTTCCTCTGCCCAGTCTGCCAGGGAGTTAGGTTTTCAGAGCAAGAGTCTCTGTTTGTTGTTGTTGTTGTTGTTTTTAAAGATTTATTTATTTATGCATACAAGAACTGAAGTGTAGGTCAGAGGTGGAAGGGGTGAGACAATTCACCAGAGACCAGAGTGGGGAGCAGAACAGGCAGATCTACTGAAATACACCGCTGAGGGGAGCACCGGGGAGACAGGAGAGGTCTGCTGCACCATGTGGCTCAGCTCCCTGGCCAGGGATTGAACTCATATTGCAATGGCTGATGATAGCTCGATAGTGCTGAGACTTTAACCTCTGCGCCACCAGGATGGCCCAAGAGTCCGTGTTTTGCCTGGGCTGCATTTAGTCTTCTCCTGGCCCCCAAGGGAGGCTGGAGCCTATCAAGGAAAGACTTATCCAGGAAGAACCTAGCTGGCTGAATGACAAGGACAGTGTGTGATGCGGTGGGAAGAGTCTGGCTTTAGGGGGTAAGCCCATCTGGCCTGAATCCTGCCCTCCCCCTTCCTTGTGTGGGCACAGGGCCAAGTTTCTGAGCCTCAGTTTCATCTGAAATGGGACTCACCTTGGCTCTGAGCTGGGTGTAGGAAAGATCCCAGCTTAGTCAGTGCTGGGGGAGTGACTGTCTTTCTCTTTCCCCAGGAAGAAGTGACCTGTGAGGTGCCAGATGAGTGAGTCAGGGAAGATGGCAGGTAGACCCCATTGGCAATGCAGAGAGAAAGCCAAAGAAAAGGAGTGACACTTTAGGCAAGGGAATAGAAAAGACTTGAGACTCACAGGCTGTGACTCACCGTGAGAGGCAGCAGGCTCCCCCACTTTGGAGGACTCCTGGGATCACCACCCTGCAACGGAGTTGGCAGGACCTGAGAGACCACCTCACACAGCTCTTTGGACCCATGGGGAAACTGAGACCCAGAGAGAAGGGACTAGTTCAGGGTCATACAAGACACTCACAAAGATTCCTGACCTGTGCTCAGTTCACCTCCCAGGAGGCCTGGGTGGGGCCGGGGGAGGGCCTGGGCTGGGGAGATAACCCACTCCCATCAGTTGGCAGTCCAGAGAGGTCAGCGGTGCGGGGCTGGGAGGAGGGGCCGGACCTGACACAGCGGCCAAGGCCTGGGCTTTCTGTCCCGGGCCTGCTGTCCTCTAGACGGGTCAGCCCTGCCAGCGGAAGCTGGTTGGCCAGCCCTGGAGGTCCCTATCTGTCTAGACTGCTCACTGGCCCATCCCGTCAAGAAACTCCACTCGGGGGACTGGGGCCGGCAGGTTGGCCTCGGAGGCCCCCGACAGCTCCGGAAGTCTGTGTGCAGAGCCTCTGGAAGACTGAGAGGTGTTGTCTCTGCAGAAAAGCCGTCGGACATGCCCGTGTGACGGTGACACAAGCCAGTCCTCCCTCCATAATCACCCGCGGCAGCGCCGGCCGGGGGCAGACAGCCTGCCGCGCATGGGCTTCATTTTCAAATCCCTCTTGGTTTTTTTCCTTATCCCTGTGAATGCCTGAACTCCCAGGCAGAGAAAAGCACTCAAATCTGTCCTTGAGCGTGCTGGTGGTGATGTGATGGCCCAGACGGGACCCTCCAAGCTCTGCAGCAGGAACAAACCCCTGCTGATGTAATTTTAAAGAATAACCTCCCAATTTTCTCTTCTCCCTTTGCTGGATACACCTTATCAAATGACAAGAGAAGCCAATGTTTGGTTAAACGGTTCAGAGGTTAATACTCAACAGATGGGAGAATTTTTTCCCTTTCCCCCCTTCTCTCAGAGAACTGGTCTGCTCCTCTGGCTGGATACCTGAGGCTGGGGAACCCAGGGGCATTCTTCCCATCATGCACTTGGTGGGAGCCACCTCTCCCCAGTCGCCATTGACCTTCAGGGTCTTAGGCTGAGTCCACAGTGCCCCGGATGGTGGGGCAGGGCCAGGCAGGGCTGGCTGCGTTCCCCCAGTGGACTACAAGGTAGGGAGGTGCGACCCAGAGCAGGAATCACAGCTCTCTCCCTCCCACTGGAAAATAAAAGCCCAGAGTAGGTGGAAGCAGGCTCAGGAGAGCACTTGCCTTCTGCTCTGGTTCTGCCACCGGCCTGTCGGGGGACAGCTGGCAAGTCACAGGTCCTCTCTGAGCCCCAGCACCCCCTCTGCAGAATGAAGGGAAGTCCCTATTCTGTGCCAGCTTCACTGAAATGGTGGGAGAGTGAAGGGAACACCTGTTGGGAGCCACTTTCTCCCAGAAGCAGACTGGGGAACCAAGTTTTGAGAACAAGTGGTTCATCTGGGAGGCGAGGTAATACCAGGAAACACCAGTAGGCTTGAGGAGTTGGGCGGCGGGGGAAGGCGAACGAATCAGTGTCTCTTGTGACGCTATTCATAGCGGCTAGGAAGCAACCTTGGTGCCGCTGATAGAGGGCTGAATAAAGGAGACGTGGTCCAGCCACATGATGGGACACTCCAGCTCTAAGGAAAGATGAAAGGCAGCTACTGACCGCAAAATGGAAGGAACTCAGGGGAGGGCAAAGTCAGTCAGAGAGATGAAGGTAAATATTGGGAGATTTCACATGTAGGAATAATACAAGGAAACAAACCTGATGAAATTATCAGATAATTATCAGGTGATAATTAATAATTATCAGATAATTAAAGAACTGATTATTCAATATCAGATTTTGATAATCGAACTGAAGTTTCTGAGGTTAAGAGGAGAGAGGGGCCTCCCTGGTGGCACAGGGGTTAAAGTCTCAGCACTATCAAGCTGTCCCCAGTCACTGCAGCACAAGTTTGCTCCCCAGCCAGGGAGCTTCCCACATGGCGCAGCAGACCTCTCCTGTCTTGCCCACTGCTCCCCTCAGCAGCGTATTTCAGTGGATCCGCCTGTTCTGCTCCCCACTCTGTCTCTGGGGAATCCTCTCACACACACACCCTGCACCTTAACACCCAGTTCATCTATACATAAATAAGTAAAATAAATATTTAAAAAAAAAGAGAGAGAGAGAAGAGGGAAAGGGCCATTAGTGAACAAGGGATGGGGTGGGGGAAAATAGAAAGATAGAGAAGGGGGACGGGAAAAATGTAAAATATCTCATTAATAATGGTTTCTATTCATCATATATTGAACTGATATTTTGGCTACATTGGGCTCAATAAAATATATCACTGAATTTTTTAGGGGTATATCACGGCAGGTTGCCTATTGGCAGCTCAGTCGTATGGGGCTCTGGGAGACGCGGGGCCCCACTCTGCAGCCACGCGTGGGGACGGAGCACTGGAGATGTGGCTGGTCTGGGTGGAGATGTGCTGTGTGAAGTAAACACATATTTAAAGATTAGGTAACCCCCAAAATGCCTAATACCACATTAATTGTTCTCTTGTTTATACATTGAGAATGACATTTTGGGGGATATATTGAGTTCAGTAAAATATATTATTAAAACTAACTTCACCTGTTTTATTTTTTTAATATGGCTACTAAAAGGCTTAGAATTGCAGGTGACCTAGTTCTCTTTGTCACCGTCAGGATGCAGTTATCCTTCCCCTTCCCACTCGCATCCCTGAACTCCAGTTCAAAATTCTAGTCTAAAAATAGTAATGATCTAATAATAGCAATGTTAATAACCATCACAAGCTCCCTCTGGGCCAGGTGCTGTGCCCTTTGCACTTATGTTACAGCAACACCACCAAGGAGATAGAACCAACCCCCACTTGACAAAGGAGTATGCCAAGGCACAGGGGGAGTGGGCATGAAAAAGTAGCAGACAAGGGGCATTTGTGGTCTAGGAGACCCCAAATGAGGTGGCCCCTCCCCTCATCCCAGAGCCACCAAGGCTCTGGGGTACATTTAAGAGCCCCAGCTTCTGAGAGCATCACACTTGTGCCCTATCACCTTAATGATTCCCATAGAGACCTGGCCATGGACCTGGGGTCTAGCAGGGAAGAAAAGGCAGGTGTGAATAGAGAGCAGGTTGTGGGCAACCAAAATACTCAAACAAGGCGAAGCTCTTCCGCCCCCTGACTTCCCTGAACAGGGCTGAGCGGAACTTCCCTGGGTGGGCTTGTGGGCACCAGCAGAGACTTCAATTGCCATCTCAGGGCAAGTTTGACTCTGCCACATTCCCGGAACAGGATCCAAAAACCCAGTGGGACAGCAAGGTGCTGCAGATTCACTCGTGGCCTGGGAGGCAAAGTCTAGAAGAGGCAAGATGAAACTAGGCTGAGGCCTGTGTTTGAGAGGGAGTTGGGGAAGCCAGGCTGGTGGCATACCGAGGCCAGGGGTCACGACCTACACAGGCCAAACTTACCGTTCTGTAAGGCCTGGTTTCACAGGTGGTCATTTGCAATCCATTTGGAGCTCAGGAACGCTAATCAAGCAAAATATTCCCTTTCTTCTTGTCAGTAGACCTATATTACCAAAAAGCTTAATTATTACAATATCTTGAATTTCATTATTAAAATTTTGTAGAAATTTTCTTTCTCACTGTTAGATAAGTACATGCAATATGCTTGATTTGGGCTCTTGGTCCACTAAGTCCTTTTGGTCTTTTATAGAAATTGTTTGCTGACCCCTGGTCTAGTAATGGATGATTTTTAATTTCAAGTGACTTCCTGTTTGCAAACCCTAATCTCAAACCTGAAGTGGAAGTCTGTAACACACACACACACACACCAAGAAAAAGTGTCAAACTGAGGCAACGCAAAACCAGTACCATCGGGTACACACACACACACACACACACACACACACACACACACACCCCTCTGTGCTAGTGGAGCTGGAATGACCTACAGCAGGTTGGAGGACATCCCAGAAAAACAAGAAGGAGACCCTGAGCTGGGGAGAGTGGGGGGAAGGTGACAGAGGCCTAAATACCCAGAGGCACATGCCCTTGATATTCAGTGTGTTCAGAGGGAGCGGGGCTGGGGGAGAGCAGCTAGACTGTTCCGTCACCTGAACGGGCCACATGGGAATGGAGAGTTGATGCCTTCCCAGCTGGGAAGTTAGCCCCCTGAGGGCAGGAACATGTCTTACTCACCTTTCCTGCCGTAGCATGCCCAGTCTGGCACACAGTGAGTGTTTAATAAACACCCGATAAGTGAATGAGCGCTTGGACTGGGTTGACCTGGGTGATGAGGTTGCACTCACCTCTGATGGGTGTGCTCCCCTGCCTCTGGCAACTTTTCACAGCATTGCCCAAACTATGTCTTCAAGGTGTTAAACGGTAAAATATGCTGAGGATGAACATGTGGAGAAAATGCCACCTAGTGAGTCCCTTTCCTAACGTATTTCAATGCACACTGCACGTCAGCTTATTCAAGGCCCTGAGAAGTCCTGCACTGCTGTTCAGGGTGTGGGGGAATCTGGAGCTGTTTCTGCCCTTGTTGAGCACTCACCGTCCCCCTGGGGCCCGGAAGCACCGTTGCCACGCTCCCCGCCCGGCCTTCAGTGATGAAGATTGGAGGCGTCTCAGCTGCCCACGGCCGACGCGACATGCAGGCTGTTGCCTGAGCTGGTCTCCTTGTTCTCGAGGAGTTTTGCCTTTAAAAACAATTTCGTTGTTTTAGTGGGATTTTAGTTTAGGAGGGAACAAAAGCTGGGGTGTGTGTGTGTGTGTGTGTGTGTGTGTATGTGTGTGTGTGTGTGTGTGTATTTAAAGGGAAGAGAGGAAGGACACAGCAGTGGGCCACAGCAGGCAGCAGGAAGGATGAGAAGGCAGATGAGAAAGTAGGTGGCAGCAGATGAGGGCGGCCTGGCTTCCCTGACTCACACGGAATGGGGAGCGGGGCTGTCTGGCCAAGAGCCTTGCCAGGGCCCAGAAGAACAAAACTATGAAAATGGGGAGATGATCCCTCCCTCAAGGGGCTTCGTGGGTAAGACTTGAGGATATGATTTTCCCCGAGTGGTGAGAATGTGTGATAGCGGTAAGCACGGGGGACCTAGGAGAAGGGCTGGTCCAGCCAGTGGGGGGGGGCCGTGGCAGGGGTGTGGGGTTACTGAATAGCACATGACAGATGACACTGTGACAAGGAGGCAGGGAGAGGACAGGAGGCCTCGAGTGTCACCTCAGAGCTTGGGCTTTATCCTTGAGCTTGATACAGAGCCACCGAGGGGTGACATCCTGGTCACTTGGCAGCTGGACGGAAGGTGGACCCAAGGCAGACAGCACTGGAGTCTCGGAGACCTCGTAGGCAGCTGTTGCAAAATCCAGTAAGAAACGAGGAGGCCTGGACGTGGGCTCACAAAGGACCCTTCAGACAGTCGAAGAGGTGAAGTCACTGGCATGTGGGCTGGGAGGAGGGAAGGGGGTGGCTCATGGGAGTCTCCCAGCCCCCAGCTCTGGTTGACTGCTGGGGGAGGGGTTACCCCTTCCAGTTCCCCCCTTCCCAAAGCCCTGGTGACACCTTCCCCCCAAACCAAGAAGCCGTGCCCCCCTCCCTGCCACACCTTCCCTCCTCCAACTATTTGCCTGGAGTCCCCTGGGAAGAGAGTGAGAAGGAGATGAAATCATGGAACAAAGGGGATTAGAGCCGCATTTCTTCCCTTCTCTACAATGGAAAACTCTAAATTTGTTGGGAGAGGGGAGCCTTTAGGGGGGCAGGAGAGCCTGATGAGGTTATGGTTTTGAAATAGGAGCTGCCGGGAAAGCCAATCTGACAGCAGACAAGGTTCTCATTTTTCTTTCTTCTAATAGAAGTTCTTCTTGGTTGTCTCCAATTTAGAGCCTCCTCTGCCATGGTGGGTCTGCCTGACTATACCCCCAGTCTGCAGGTGGCCCCTTCCACCTGACTGACCGCTCAGCCTGGAGACCCACAGAGGAGACAGCACTACCTCCTAAGAGAGAAGAGGTCCCTCGGGGCAGGAAGGGCTTCCAGGGTTCGGAAGAGCCAGATGTGGGGCTGGAGGATTTGATGTCAGGTCCAAGTTCAGCCACTTCCCAGCTATGCAGACTTAGGCAAATGTCTTAACCCCCTAAGCCTCAGAGTCCTCATTAGGAAACAAAATGATCAGAGGGGGTTCACGGAGTACAGTGATGGCTAAAAAAGGCAGTGTCGGTGAGGGGGGGGAAAGGGGCTCTGGAGATCAGGTCCACCCCCACCAATGGGGCAAGAGTACAGATGGAGGCTGGGCTGCATGTGTC
Source organism: Scalopus aquaticus (assembly GCA_004024925.1). Classification (NCBI taxonomy): domain Eukaryota; kingdom Metazoa; phylum Chordata; class Mammalia; order Eulipotyphla; family Talpidae; genus Scalopus; species Scalopus aquaticus. The sequence goes on from PVIJ01000642.1 coordinate 228,069, forward strand.
CAAATACTTAAGAGCTAAAACTCAAGTTTAACAAACTCTTAAATGAAATATGTTCTATCCTCCAACCTTGAAAAATATTCTATCATCACATCTGGACAGCCAGGTTTGAACGCAGAGTTCCTGGACTCCTTGGAGTTCAACACCGTGAGCCTGGAGTTGCCGCACCACACAGAACACCATGGCAGGAGTAGAAGCAGCCTCAGGCCCGCACCCGAAGCCCATTCTCTCCTTTCTCTTCCCAGCGCCAGCTTTGTCCTACACAAAAGGGCAGGCGTCATGCAGATGCTCGAGAACAACCCAACCGTAATGTCTAACCTTCTCACACACACACACACACACACACACACACACACACACACACACACACACACATCAGCCTAGAGGTGCAAACACTGGGGCATTTGGGGAGGATGGATTCTGGGAAGAAATCCACGCACATCTTGGAAGAACACTTAGGCCATGGGAACAGGAAATTCCCAGGTCCCAGATATCCCCAGCATGGTGTGGAAGGGGGGTACTGGCTCTAGGTGGACACATTCCTTGGCACCGCCCCCGCCCCCCAGCACTCCTTGCCCCACGGGAGGGGTGTGGTTGGAGGAAGCTAAGCACTCAGATCACAGACCCTTTTGCTTGATCTGTGGCTCTAAGCTCTAAAGTGATAATCGGTAGGATTATTATTTCCTCTTCAAGGTTTGGCCATTTCTTTCCTTACTCTGACTCTCTCTGCTTCTCCACTCCTCTCTTTGCTGTTTCCTTGGGAAGAAATTGGGCATAATTTACATGCCAGCCAGTCAGAGAAGTGGGAGAGTAGATGCCTTTGGGGAGAGAGGAGCCAGGATGCCAGGAACTCTTGGATAAGGTCCAAGGCCTTTTCAGGCCTCAGTGCTGCTAAGCTGCTCCCTTCCCACATCTCTGAAAGACTTACGAGGCTTATAATTTATTGTCTGAAAACAGAGAATCCTTAGAGCCTTAGACAGAAGCATGGCCAGAAACCTACAGGAAAAAAATGCTCTGAGCGCTCAACAAGCACAATGAAAAATGTAGTGCTGGTCGAGGACACTTGGAGAGAGATGATGACACCTACGCGGATGGGAAATTTAGGCCCAAGGCTAAAGCCAAAGTTGTCCTGTCCCATGGCCCCACAATGGGTGCCACTGCCCACCCAGCCCTGGCGAGCTTGGTATAGAGAGGAGGCGCCCCAGAGAGCAATGCAGAGACTGCTGTCTAGAACAAGAACCAGGTGCCTTGGTTGAGGGGGGTGAACACTGGGGGTACGCAGTCTCTGAGACCCCAGACCTATTATTGGCTCTATAACCCCAACCATCAGCTCTTTGAGTTTAGGCAAAGTCCTGCTCCTCTCTGAGCCTCAATTTCCATGTCTATAAAATGGGAACAATGGTGTTTTCCTCGCAAAGTGATGGTGAAGATTTTTTTTTTAAAGATTTATTTATTTATACATACAAGCTGGGGTACAGACCAGAGGCGTGGGGCGGCAAGAGCGTTCACCAGAGACAGAGTGGGGAGCAGAACAGGCAGATCAGAAATACACTGCTGAGGGGAGCAGCGGGCAAGACAGGAGAGGTCTGCCGCGCCATGATGGAGATTTAATTAAAGTGCAAGAGCCATGCTGAGCATTAGGCCTGAAATGGAGGAAAGGACCGATCAGTGTTAGCCTTGGGATTGTTATGATGCTCGTGGGGCCTGGAAAGTGTCCATCAAATGTTAGTTGAACTTGTATGAACTTCAGCAGACACGTCCTCTCCATTTCTTCATTTGAAAAATTTCTTTTATTCTCTAGAAACAACTCACTGTCAATTCCAGAGTTCCCTGACACAAGTAACAGCTAACACTCGCAGAGAGCTGAGGCTGGGGCTGGGGCTGGGGCTGCCCAAAGCACTTTCGTGGATGACATCATTTCAGCTTCACAGCTCCCTCAAGGGACCTTCTATTACTCCCCGTTTGGCAGATGAGGAACCCAGGACATCAGAGGGCTCGGCCCACAGCAAGCCCCAGGCGGGCCGACTCCACCGTCTATCCCCAGATGTCTTATCTACCATCTGTCCGAGTCCAGATGTGGCCCTGCTGGAGCCTGACTGAGCCACCCATCAGCCCAGCCAGCTCACTGGTTTGGCTGATCTGCCCCACGCCCAACTAGTTATGGGGCCAAATTAGTCATTTTGGCCCCTATGTCAATAATCCTGCCTCAATGTGTTTAGACTTTCTGACAGTGACACGTCCCTCTTGGCTCTGGGTTTAAAAATATCAGAGGTAGGAAATACTGATTTGGGATGAAAATCGAAAAGTGGCCACTCCTGAGATCACTCACACCTTAGCAGGGGATAGTGCCCTCCTTGTCTCTCAGGACACTCGCCATCACAGGACAGGAGCTGCCACCCCTTTTCACAGATGAGGAAGTGCAGTGGAGGTCAGAGGAGGGGAGTCGGTGACCTGGGATCTCATAGCTGGCAATGGGGGCAGAGGCGAGATCTGAACCCAGGTCTCCCATGGTGCCATGCTGCTTGTGGCCTGAAACCTGGACCATCCCGCTGGTGACACGCTCCAAGGCCCTGGGATCCCCAGCCAATTGTGGCATCGCCGAGAAGGGTGGGAACGTCTGCAGACCATTTGGCTGGGCTGGTCCCATTTGCTCTGCCTTTTGGCAGTGAGCTGCAAGGATACATTAAGCGTTCTTTTCCGAGATGCTTGTGGGCAGGAGAAGCCTGGAAATTGCAAGGAATGGAGGCACCTGGCTCCCTGGGGACCATCCCCTCACCTTGTTTATTTGTAAAATGGGAACACAGACACAACTGGTGTATGTTTTACATTAAAGCAAATAGGAGCTTGTGGCATTTCTGTCTGCACTTGAGACATGTTTATACTTCTGGGTCCATTATGAATCTGTTTAATATCCTCTGAATTCTCTGAGTCCTTCCATCCCTGCAGCCAGGAAGTGGATAATGTGCACATAGGGAAGAAATTTCCAGGCGTTTAGATCTTTAGGTAAAAGGGGACTCTTTTTTTTTTTTTTTTTTTTTTGTTAAGCCTGCTGCAGAAAAATTAAATTCTTCCTGTTCAAAATGGTTTTTCCATTGATCCTTTCCTTGTTGGAAATTGCTTAGGTCCTAGGGAGTCCAAGGAAGCCACCAGTTATGGTAGCCTCCAACCCTCTCTAGGGAGAGCAGGGTTCTGGCCCAAGAGCCTAGAATGGAAACATGGAGGTGAGTGACCCTCCAGGGCTGAAAAAGAGTCTGGGCTCTCTGGCAGGAGCTCGAGGTTGCCTAAGGGCTGCCTGGGGGTTCCTAGTCCGACATCAGACTAATCCTGCCGGATTGGGAACAGGCTTCCCACAGGACTGTTGGCAGGAGCAGCTCCCTGATTGCTGGCAGAACAGAGAGGTATTATTTTAGGGAGAAAAATGAGATTCCTGTTATTGCTTTATTCCTCCTGCAGAAATGTTGGTGTGTCCCAGCCAAGGCCAGGATGAGCGATGATTGTGCCAACAGAAGGGTGAGCTCATCACATGAGGTGATACGAGGTGTTTCCAGCAAGGCACAGTATGGAAAAAGAGCTCCCTCCCTGGAATCCCAGATCCCTTGTCAAAGCAGAACCCTTGACCCTCCCATCACCCCCATCAGTTGCTCTGTCTGTCACCTTCCTTCTCTATCATCTCCCCCTGCTGTTACCTGAACCCAGGCCCATCTGACCCTTCTCTCTCCTGCCTCTCTGACCAAACACTCCCCCTCAACACCCTTGAGCATCTGCTTATGTCCTTGTTTGGCAATAGCCCGAAGGGAAGAGCCCAGGCTTTGGCATGAGAGACCATGGTTCAAATCCCAGCCTCACCACTTCCCAAGTGGCCTTGGACAGAGCCTTTACCTCTCTGGGACTCTCATCAGTGACCAATATTATTTCACAGCTGGATGAGAAAGCAAATGGGAAAATACCTAACGCACAGTAGATGTTCATTCAGAGTTTCACTCTTTTTCTCCTTGACGTAGAAGTAAAGGATATTTTACAAGTATGGAACTGCAAGACTTGCAGATGTATAAATGCCAATTTCCCAAAGGACTCTGGGAAACATAGAGACACAGGTGATTTGTTGAACTCACCACCAGAATCTTGGAGAGGCTTAGGGTTGACACAGTCTCTCTGAACTGCACCCAGAATTAAGAAGAGGGGTTCCAGAGGCTGAGAAGGAAACTTTCTGGTCTTGGCCAAGAAAGAGATAGTTGGCCAGGAGCCCAGGCCACAGAGAGCAGGGAATAAGATGATGTTAGTTGAATAGAAGCAGCCTAAGAATTGGGGAGCAAGAAGGAAATCCTATAAAGTGATCACAAAGTTGTACCAGTTGGAATTCTGAAAGGAGAGGACAAAAAGGTGCCGGACCCATGGATCGAGTCGCCTGCAGTGGGACACAGAACTTAGCTGGCATTTTGGCAGCCCCAGGCAAAGACAGCGGCACACCTCAGGCCAACTGCAATTTTCCACCTCTGAATCATGAGGGGGTGTTATTAACAATGAGCTTCTGGAAGTTTTCTGTGGAGGTGCCAAATCCCTGTGTGCCTATGTCTCTTCAGGAGCATGTGCTATCAGTATGTAAACTTTGTGAACTAATAAATGTAATCACTTTCTGTAATTATTTTAAATTTCACATCTTTCAATTTTCCAGCCCCACGTGTAAATACCCAACTAGCCCGTCCTGGTTGTGGCTGAGGTGTGTGGAACACACAAAAATATATCTCTGTGATAGAAATCCACTTGGTTTCCTGAATTTCATTTCTCCTTTTTTTTTTCTAAAGATTTATTTATTTGTGCATACAAGAGCTGGGGTGTCAGCCAGAGGCATGCAGGTGGTGAGAGGATTCACCAGAGACAGAGTGGGGAGCAGAACAGGCAGATCAACTGAACTACACTGCTGAGGGGAGGAGCAGGCGAGGCAGGAGAGGTCTGCTGTGCCATGTGGGAAGCTTTCTGGCCGGGGATCAGGATCAAACTCATGCTGCAGTGGCTGCAATAGCTTCATAGTCTGAGATTCAACCTCTGTGCCACCAGGGAGGCCCCCATTTCTCCTTTCACTCCTCTTTGTAGTTTTTATGAATGTTCAGAAAATCTGTCTTGTCTCAGTTTTGCTAAGGAAAATTAAGAAAAAGAATTTGAGTCCATACTTTGGTGCCCTGCCCCAAAAGACATCAGAGTCTCCAGGGAATGACATTCAGTAGGTAAGTGGTACTTCTCCCTGCAGTGACAACAGGGCTGATGGGCATGGAGCTCTGGCTGCGTGAATTTGGACAATTTTCTGACCTTTCTCTGTCTCAGTTTCTGCATATATAAAAGGGTGATTCATTCTCCCCATCTTCTTTGAGTCACAAACCTTGAAATTTCAACTGAGCACATGGCTTCCCAATAGGAACTATTATTTCCTAGTTTAGGTGTGATCATGTGACTATCTTTGGTCAATAGAAATAAGCAGAAATGTCAAATACTTTCTGGGACGTGAGAGCTCTGCCCCATTTCCCTTTCTTTGTGGCCATTTGAAGAGGTTAGATGGAATCCACTCTGAATTAGATTCAGCTCTCAAAATTAATGATACAACACAACAAAAGGATGTGAAAAAGCAGTTTTGCTTTATTCTTTTAACTCATATAATGCAGCTCTCTGGGCAGAGGTGGGGAAAGAGGATGACTTCAGATTTTTATGGTGGTTGAGGGTTCCTGTACTCAACAATGAAGAGAGAACCTAGGCTTTCTTAACCTGTCTGAGGCAAGAAGAGAGAGAGGTGGGGTCTAAAGGTGTCAGTCAAATGCTAAAGATGTAGCCAGAGGGGCCTCCCCGGTGGCGCAGCAGTTAAGCGCTGCGCTGTGGAGCTGTCGGCAGTGGCGACGAGAGTTCGACGCCCGGCCGGGGAGAATCCCACATGGCACGGCAGACCTCTCCTGCCTTGCCCGCTGCTCCCCTCAGCAGTGTATTTCTGATCTGCCTGTTCTGCTCCCCGCTCCGTGTCTGGTGAACCCTCTCGCCGCCTCACACCTCTGGCCTGTACCCCTGCTTGTATGTATAAATAAAAAATAAATCTTTAAAAAAAAAAAAAAGATGTAGCCAGAGTGCAGAGGTGGTTAGAAATTCCTCTTGGACAAGAACAACTCTCTAGGTCTGGCTGAGCAGCAACAGTGAAGGAGCTTGGGCCTCCATCACTCTAGAGCCACCATATCAATCTCAACTACTTACCTCTGAGACTGTTACATGGAGGTCTCTGTTAAAACAGCCAAACTTATATTCTAATATAGGGCACGGAGGTACCTCTGCCCCAGATCCTGAGGCCCTAATGAGATAGGTTACAAACTCATTCATTTATTCATTCAACAAAACTTAATTGGCACCTGTTGTGTCCCTGGCCCTTTACTTACCACATTAACTCCTAAATGTGGACTTTGGAGCTATCTGCCTGGATTTGAATCCTATAAAGCGCTTAGAACAGGGTTTTATGGTAAATAAGCATTCAATAGAGGTCAACTATTAATTTGATTTTATTGTCCTATTAATCACCTGGCCCCTGTAAAAACTTGAGTTTATAGCCCCTATAGAAGTAGTGAGCTGAATAAAAAAGGAAATTAAAAAAAGCAGTGCGCTGACACCCTAACCCAGGTCTGGTGACCCTAAAGCCTGCTCTCGGTCTCTGCTTTCTAACTGGGATTTCTCACTCACAAGCGTCTAACCCACAGTCTGGCCTCCATCACTCTACTTCTCATCATCTGCGGCCTCTGTCACCCCAGATCCCTCTGTGACAGGCTGGTACTCCCTCTCCTAGGGATACTGTCAGGAATAAATGACACTGTGCCCAGCTGATCACAGGGGCTCGACAGAGGGCTCACCCCTCTATTACTTTGTAAATTGAATCCTATTTTTAAAAAATTGGAGAGCTTGCTATTTTAAAGGATTCTGTTGTGATTGGGAAAAGATTCTATCAGCAATCATTCCTAAATTCCAAATGCCTGAGATTCCATATGGCAGAAAAGCAGAGGCTTTTAGAGTTGGGAGCACTTCAAAGGCAGGTAGTCCCATCTGCCGCCCAAACAGAACTTTCTCCATCTTCTTCTGGATGGGACATCAACCTCTGCTTAGATGCACCAGTAACAGGGAGCTTGCCACCTAGCCAGGGAGTCCACTTGTCACTGGGCAGCTCAGTCAATCAGAATGTTCTTCCTTTTTTTAGCGCCATGGACCTCCCTGCCATTTTCCACTCAAGAGTTCTGTGCTCACAGTTAGCAAGCTCCTTGACATGTACCCCGTCTTAATGAAGGGGGTGTGCTCCATCCCCACCACCCACCTCATGTTCCCTCCTCTTGGCCTGAGGCTCACAGCCTCTCTGGCGGCCCCTAAGGGACCCTGCCTGTATCACACCCTGTGGCAGTTGGGTTACCAAAAGATTGTGACTTGTCTTTTGACTCTCTTCCTCTCAGAGACCCCCTTGGGGACAGGCAGCTGCCAAGGTGTGATCTGCCCTGCCCCACAGGACAAGAAGCTGAAGTCTCCAAAGGAGCACATGCCTCAGTGTGGAGCCCCCTCTTCATTGGGGTCTTGAAATGACTACTTGACTGTACCCTTGTAAGACAGAGGACCCCGCTGAGCCACATGCAGACCCCTGACCCACAGAAACTGTGAGACAGGGCCTCTGGCACAGCAGATTAAGCGCAGCACTATGAAGCTATGCAGAACCACTGCAGCACAAGTTCAATACCCGGCCAGGGAGCTTCTCACATGGCGCAGCAGACCTCTCCTGCCTCACCCACTGCTCCCCTCAGCAGTGTATTTCGGTCGATCCACCTGTCCTGCTCCCCACTCTGTCTCTGGTGAACCCTCTCACCACCCCACACCTCTGGCTTACACCCCAGCTTGTATGCATAAATAAATAAAAATAAATCTTTAAAAAAAAAGGAAAGAAAGAAACTGTGAGATAATGAATTTCGAGGTACACAGCAATTAATGACTAATACAGATCCAGTTCCTTCCGCCTCCATTTGTTTCCTGGCCCTTCCCCGTACTTTCTCTGTACATTCTCCAATATATTAATGTCCTTCCTGAAACACGGTGTCTAGAACACAATACTCTAGACATAGTCATGCAACAGAACTATTTCTCCCTGTGTGACGAACACTGTCCATTATTCCTGCCCAAGGTGCCAGAGGTGTTTGAACAGACACATCTGAGTCATTCTGACCTTGTGATTGACTGAAATTCCTAGTCTATGTCCCATGAACTGCAAGGAAAGCCACGTGACCCGGCCTCCCTGGTGGCACAAGTGGCTAAATCTCAGCACTATCAAGCGATCACCACTGCTGCAGGAGTTCAATCCCAGCCAGGGAACTGACTCAAATGGTGCAACAGACCTCTCCTGTCTCACCCGCTGCTCCCTCAGCAGTGTATTTCAGTAGACCTGCCTGTTCTGCTCCCCACTCTCTCTGGTGGATTCTCTCACCCTCACACCCCTACACCGCTGGGCTACCCCCAGTGCTTGTATGCATAAATAAATAAAAATAAATCTTAAAAAAAAAAGCCAAGTGACCCAACATTGGGTACTTGTGCCACTGATTTTTTAAAATCCAAAAAGTAGTGCTTTATAGTAGCCTAACCGAGCCAGGTGAGGACCCTGCAGATCTGATTCTGGGGCTAGGGTATTCGTCACCTCCCCAGCTCTCTGCGCGCGTGGCCAGGCAGCCACCCCATCCTGAATCACCTTGTTGACTTAAAAGCCAATGGCTTTGCCAGGCACTTTTGCATATAGCATGTCATCTCCTTCTCAGCATAACCCTACAAAGTAGTCACTGTTTGGAGGTAAAGATTGAGGCTCAGCGAAGGAAAATAATGTTAATTTATTGCAAGGAAATAATATTTTAAAATAAAAAGCTAGAATCGGGATGAAATTTATTGCTGTGGTAGTTCTAATAATCAGACACTTTTAGGTTTAATAATCAGAATTTTAGGTTGTGACTCTGGACAAATACCTGCTCTGAGCCTCAGTTTCCTCACCTTTAAAATAACATCCATCTCACTGGGTTGTGTGAGATTAGATGGCGTGTCTAGCTGGCATATCTGGTAGTGCCCAGCACAAAGTCAGCCCGAAAGCAATAGAAGACATCCTTAGCTCACCTGACCTGTGTACACCAGACAAGGGTACAGAGGTCACCACGGGAGAGTTGACAGAGCTCAGGCTTAAGTCCAGCTCTGCCTCTTGCTCATTGCGTAAATGCAGGCCAGGTGTCTACCTGGCACACAGGTGATTCTGAGGGACAGGAAGAAAAATGGGACGTGCAGGGCAAACATTGGTTCTTCTCACCTCTACCCTTCTAGGACGGTGCTAATTGGTGTCACCACCATGCCAATGGACACCTTCTTGCCTGTAGCATTTTTCTTCTTTTGAATTATTTCCTTGGGACAGATTCAAAAACCTTCCTTCAATCCTTCCTGCAGTTGTCAGCTCCAAGAAAAGCAGGTAGCAGTAAGTCCCACAACGACTGCTGCCTGGGATTCGGCCACGGCGACTCCACTGCAGGAGTGGCCTGCATGAGTGACCCGCAGCAGCTCATTCCGGTGAGGCCCCTGTGCCAGAGATGACTTCATCAGGAAAGACAGGTTCTCAGCAGTGGGCATGGGAGGGGTGGGGATAGCAGGACGCTTTTAGTCTCTGGGGTCACTACCTCATCCTAAGGGGGAGGAAAACTGGTACAAATGCAGAAGGCAGGCTTGCCCACTAGTTCATTGAGAACAATCCAGAAAAGTCCCATGGGAATATAAGTATCTCATTGCAAGGTATAGTGGTGTGTCGCGGGCCAGAGTGGGGGCCTCGGTCTTGCAATCTGCTGCAGGAGAGGAAGTAAGGAATAAGAGCAGAAAAGAGGCAGGGTCCAAGATGGGGGCACAGGGATCCTGGATGGGTGTGCAGGGGTCCTGAAGCCCCCGAATTTTATGTAGTATTTTTGGCACATGATCCATGTCAGCTAAGACACCCAGTCCTTTGAGTCCTGATAAAATCAGTGCCTCTGCCATTGACATGGACCCCTCCCTGTCCCTCTAGGGATTCTGGATTCTCGCTAATTACTGTCCTGATTATCATTGTCTCTACCATCTTCCAAGTTAGTTCAGTCTGTGGGTCATTTCACTACCCAAAAGGTACTACCCTTGATCTGCCTGGATGGACTGGACATGAAAATTAGCCTCTCTCCATAACTTCAATACACACACAAAGTCACTCCTGTACCATTATATTGCAGACATGGCTAAAGGTTGGAGGGTTAGCCAGGGAGACATTCATTGTGGCAGTGTTGTATTTGTGTGTGTTGTGTGCTTATCTGCCCCAGTGTCCCTTTCCCCCCCTGGTAAAAACAGAGAAGCTCAGGGCCTCCCTGGTGGCACAACAGGTTAAGCCTCAGCACTATGAAGCTATCCAGAGCCACTGAAGCATGAGTTCGATCCCCGGCCAGGGAGCTTCCCACATGGCGCAGCAGACCTCTCCTGTCTCGCCTGCTGCTCCCCTCAGCAGTGGATTTCAGTCGATCTGCCTATTCTGCCCCCAACTCTGTCTCTGGTGAATCCTCTCACCCCCCACACCTCTGGCCTACACCCCAGCTTGTATGCATAAATAAATAAATCTTTTAAAAAAATAACAGAGCAGCTCTTCCTTAACTCCATGCCTCTGGAAGTACTGCATATACACTATGTCACAAGGTCAGCACAGACCTGGCCCAAGCAGGTAAGGTACCCTACCCCTAGAGACTGGGGACTGAGTGGATGTGAGTAGTCCTGGGACCACTGGGGCCATCTTCCCAAGTTCGAGGACGAGGCTTCTCTCTACAGGAAAGAGAATGAAGCCAAAACCAAAAGAAGCTGAGTCAAGAAAGAGAGGCATGAAAAGAGGGGTGTCCTTTGAGTCCCGGATCCGCTGAGCCCATGTGAGACTGGCGGATGTGAACAGCACCCTGAGTTGTACAACTCCATCAGTTGTAGCTCCAGGAGTTGTAGCTCCTCCATCAACTCCGAGTGGGGTGAGTAAACCATTCCATTTTTCCTGAATCCAGAGAGGATTCCATCTACTCTACCTTGCTGGTCCTCCAACCTTTAGCCAAATCTGCAACAGGGTTTTGGTATTGAGGTCATAGGAGATTCAACACAGGGCAGATCAAGGGCTGTACTTGCAGGGGGTGAAATGACCTGCAAACTGAACCATTTTCTTAAGCAAGTAGCTTCCTTTGTTCTGCTCCCCCCTTTCATACTGTACCCTGGGGCCTACAGTGCCATCAAGTAATTTTCCCAAATGAAGGCAAGTTCTTTCCCAAAAGGAATCCAGATGCTACAATAGTTATATTTTCATAGCATATATTTTTTTTTCTATGCATATTTTTCTAGGGAGAGGATTAATGTTTTTCATCCAATTCTCAAAGAGTTCCATGACTCAGAAAAAAGATACAAAAGGTGATGGGGAGGGGGAGAGGTCCTCATACTTGGGGGGTGGGGAGCCTGCGCTGCCAGACGGAATCTGGAAGCAGACACCAAGGAGCAGGTCACAGATGGCGGGCCAGAGGGGTCCTCAGAGATGTTCAAACATTTTCAGTGTCAGCGTGTTCAAACAAAATCTTCAAGGAAAATCCAGACAAAAGGAGGCAGAACGGGGAGCAAAGGGAAGAAGGCTTGATGCTTATAGACCCCAGAGAGGCTCTAAGGAAGATTTTTAAGACTCCTGGATACTCACTTCGAAAAATCCCAGATCTAGTCTAATTGGCTCATTTTACAGATAAGGAAACATAAAGGAGCGATTCGCTCAAGTTGTCCAACTAGTAGTGACATCGGCAGGTCCAGCATGCTCAGGGGCCAGGTCTGTGCCGTGCCTGGGAAAGTGCAGAAACCCTACTCTGTGCCTTTGTGCCCCCAAAGCTCAGCGTGCTCAGTACCCGCCACAGTCCACACAGGGGGATCTACTTCCAGCCCTGTAACCCACTTTGCCCCCAGGACCCCTTGGCCTTTCTGGGCCAGAGAGAGGGGCTCTCCTTCACCCGGGAGCGCGGGGAAGGCACCTCCCTGGTCAGCTGGCACATGAGTCCAGGCTCCGTGTCTCCTCAGAGCCAAAGAGGGGCCAGTGGACCTGGCCCCACAAGGAGCACGATCTGCTTGGGGCAGAGTCCCAAGCCATCTCACTTTACAAGGATGGAATTTCATGACTTGTGTATTTTAATTAAATTTTTATTTTTATGGAATTTTAGCTAAAGTTCCCCTGCTCATTGTTCACTCATTGTTATTAAAAACCATGAGAAGATGAGGGGAAAAAAAGAAAAGGCTATCCAAGCAGCAAAAATGAGACCACTTTTTAGAAAAGATCTGACCAAATTACACACTTGAAATCTACTTCCAGACTTCGGATGCTGATTCTGCCCCCATGACTTCACAGATCAGATTTTAAGTCTGTGGCTTATTGCTTTCTGAGCCTCCTGGGGCTTATGGGATTATTCTGGATTTAATCCTTTAATAATTTTCCCTCCCTCCTGTCTGAGGCCTGGTTTTCCAGCCGAAATCTGCCTGGTTGAAACAGCTAGCTTCCAGCCCTGATGGACGCCCCACTCAGACAGCTGACCTCTGTTACTGTAAGAGAATTAAGGAGGAGGTCTGTGAAAGCTGCCCACTCTGGCACTCACAGGGCTTAAGGCCCCTGTTCCGAAGCTCTGGTAAAGGGCAGAGGCGGCCATGCCAAGGCCTGTGCTCGAAGCCTGACGCATACTACCCTCTTTTTCTTTTTTTAATTATTTATTTGTGCATACAAGAATTAGGGTGTAGACCAGAGATGCAGGGGGTAAGAGGATTCACCAGGGACACAGCTGGGCAGAATTGGCTACCAGGTGGTGGGGGAGGGGAGCCCATGAGCCTGCCCAGAGGGGGTCACATTTGGGCTCAGCCTTAAGTAGGTAAGTTGAATGTCAACCAGCAGAGAAGGAACGAGGGGAGCGCTGAGCTGGGAGACACCGTGAGCAGAGGGGTGACCAGGGGAAGACATGGTCCATCAAAAGAACTACAGAAAGCCAGTGCTGAGAGCAGAAGAGGAAGGAGCCTCCTCAAAGTTGATGAAGACAAAGCACGACGTGTCCTCAGAGACCTGAGGGAGCAGAAGGTGAGGGCGCCCTGGCTCTGTGGCTGAAGCATGCAGTGGCAGGAAAGGTGCTGGCATTCAGACCTGACTCAAGAGAAGGGGCCTCCGTCCCCCTTCATCATCTGGCGTTCAGGACTCAGAGGGAGGAAATCAAGCTGAAAGCCCGCCCCCCATTTCCTCCATCCAGCATCTCAGACTGGCCTCTGGGTCAGTGGCCACCTGTACCGGGCTTTCTGGACCCCTGCAGGAATAGGGAACTGTACTCATTCACCTTGATTGGGGTGATCCCCAGGCAGGACCCCGAGAGCCCCCAGGAATGAGTCCTCCTGCCCCTTCCAAGACAGAAGCCAGGTCCTCAAAGAGCAGAGTCTGCCTGTCGTTCTCGTCCCCTCCCCTGAGCTACAGCCACAGTTCACTCAGTCAACAAGGTGTTTGTGCCCCTACACCATGCTCAGCACTGGAATATGCAGCTGAAAAGAACAATCCCAGCCCTCCTGTTAGATGCAAAGGACAAATAAACAGGTCAGTGCAACCCATGGCAGTGGCTGCAGTCTCGGAGGGCTGTGGTAGCATTCGTGTCTCCTGGCATCTCGTTACAAATGCAACTCTTCAAGTCCTGCTCCAGAACTTTGATTCAGAAATGGGGGTGAGTCTAGCAACCTGACTGTTTGCAAATCTTCCAGGCGATTCTGATGCAGCTTAATGTTTAAGAAATCCATGGGCAATAGGACCACAGAAGAGCGAGCAGCACTTCACCCTGAATGGAGTAATGTGGGAAGGCTTCCTGGAGGAAGAAACTGCTGAAGTGAGTCTTAGAAAACAAGTTGCCGCTTGAAGGGACAAAAAGACATTGCAGCTGGATGAAGCTGTGTGTGCCAGTGCATAAAGGGTGAGGCGCTCTGGGTATTTCCAAAGAACTACAGGGTGGTGGGTTGGCAGATAAGTGGCTAGAGATCGGACTGGAGGGGCGGGGAAAGAAAGACAAAAAAGACTTGAGAGTGTCTGGAAAGGAAGGCGAGAGAGAGATGCAGTGTGCAGGTGGACCCCATGCAGTAAACAGTCCAGTCTGAACCACACAGAACAGATACCTCCAGGGGCCTGGAAGCCCCCTCCACCTCACCCCCCAAACTCCTCCGGTTAACCAAACGGCATGACCTCATGTGTTATGGCTGCAAAGGCGTGGGGGAGGCCAAATCCGGTGTTTGTATTGAAATTAATTGGGGGCTCCGTGGATGATGGAGTCTTTGAGGAATGCACAGGCCCCCAATGCGATCCTGCGAACAATGGTGTCACTTACGACCACCGCGGCCCCCGGCGGTTCACATCTGCTCACCCACAGCCATGCTCGATGAAATAATAATCATAGACAGATATGAATATTTCAAATCCAAAGCAGATACCTACAGGGCCTTGGGATAAAGTAGGTTCAGGCAAGAACCCCAGAGCTATTTTTAGCCTAGGAAACGGAGCCCCCATTTTACCAGGGCAGCAGCTTGTCAATCAGGAAAATCCCACTGCTCACCCCCAGCCCTGATTTATGGTGATTCAGAAGGGGATGCTGCCAGGAACAAGGCCTGGGCCAGGAAAATTTCATCTGTCTGGAATCCGACAGGAAAAAAGAGGCCTGGAAATTTCAGAGGAAGCTGGGATCTGTGCCGGTAGAGCGCCTCTGTTTGTGTTCGCTCAGCTGGCTCCTGTTAGCGAGTTAAGGGTCCGCTGAGGAAAAGCGTCAGGCCAGGTTTTTCCATCACTACAGAACCTTGAGGCTGATCCCCAGGTGGCAGCTGCTCCTGGGACCCCCGACCCCAAACAGGATCCCTCACCAGGCCCCCTAGGGTCCCCAGCCTGGGTCTATCTTAAATCAGCATCTTTGTTTTTTCTCTCTTTTCTCCTACTAAAAAAAATTACAGACACACACACACACACACGCGCGCACGCACACGCGCGCACGTGTGTGTGTGTGTGTGTGTGTGTATATAGTCCATTTTGTTGTTTCTTTAAACAGACTTTTAGCACCCTCAAGAAGCAGGTTCAACATGAACAGTAATTCAATTTATTTTTCATTCCCTCCTCTAGCGTGGCCAGGTCCCCCAAAGTGGACTTCTCACTTGTCCTCCCCAGTGCCAGGGCACCAGGACCCCCAAACTTTCAAACTGAGGCCGTGAGTTCTAGAACGACGCCAGAGACGAGGGCTCTGCTCGGAATCTCGCTGCATTTCCTCATTCTCTGAGCCTGTTTGGTACTAGGACCTGTACTGAGGTGTGAGGACAGGGCAGACACACAATGGCCATGACCCGACCTCGGAGAGCTCAGCTTGATGGGGGCACAGCCCTAGAAGCAAACAAAGCGCAAAGAAACACATAATACAAGCAGCAGGGGAGAGCCGCGAAGCACAGGCGAGGAGCCCACGGGGCTGGTCAGAGGCGGGCAGAGGGCACAAGGCGCCCCAGGAGAAGGGGCCAGACATGCGGACAGGAGAAGGAAAGAAACAGGCACACACATGCCCACATCCCGCGAGGAGCCCCAGTCACAGAGAGGAGCCAACACTGGGCTGGCTCAGGAAGGGGGTTTGTTTAGGGCACTGGGCCTCATGCTGAGGGCACTGGCCAGTGTAGCTGGGGCACTCAGAGGTACACTTTGTCCTGGTGACCCCAGTGACACTGTGGAAGCTGGGGTCAGGCTGCAGGCACAGGACCAGAAGAGGGGCCAGGGGCTGATCAGGCAGGGAGAACAATGATGGAAGGGAGGGCAGGCTTCAGAAGACTTCTAGAATCCCATCTCTGCTCCCTTCCCTGGGGGCTGGGACATGGAAGCTGTTCAACAATCAAACACCAGTGAATCAGCTGAGGAGCACTCTGACCCCAGGTCCCATGCTGGTCACTTGGTGACAGGAACACCTGGTGCTACCGTGCCCCTAGGAGAAGCTGCCCAAGCTTCCTAAAAGCAGCTGCCTCCTTTGCAAAATAGAGAGAGGAATGTTTATTTGTTGCTTTTCATTTCAAAGAAACCTAAGAGAACCCAAACCCAGGACTTTGGCACATCCAATCCATCCACAGCTAGCCCATGCCATGTGCCAGGCTCTGTCTGGGGAGGCAGAGATAAACAGCATGTGAGAATGGCCTTCCCTACCCCCTCACCAACACGGTAGCTTGTGCTCACAGGTCAGAAAGAGTTAGGTCAGTGACCAAGATCACCATTCATTTTGCTGTTCATTCATTCATTCCTTCAATAAGCATCTCCTAGGTATATAAATACCTGTAGATGCCAGACGCTGCCAGGCATTGGTTGACCCAGATGTGGTGCTTGGCTTCAAAATCCTTACAACCTAGTAGAGTCAAACAGACATAGAAAAATCCTGTAACTGTAATCAGAGTGAAGCGTGCTCTTTAGAGACAAAGGAATGTGTGAATTTATAGAGGACTGTGATTTAGCTGACAGTGGAGGGTAGTTTTGCAGAGTAGGGCCTTGAATTCCATCCAAGGAGAATTGTGCCAGACAGACTAGCCCTTTTCCGACACGGACCTTGTCTTAGTTCGTTCAGGCTGCTATAACAAAAAGGCCATAGACAGGATGGTTTATAAGCAACAAAAATATATTGCTCACAAATCCCACGGCTGAGAAGTCCAAGAAGTTACTAGTGGCAGATTTGGTGTCCGCCACTTCTTGGTTTGTAAGCAGCCATCTTTTCACCCTGTCCTTATGTTCAGGAGGGTCGAGGGAGACCGCTGGGATCTCATTTCACAAGGACACTCATCTCATTCAAGAGGGCTCAGTGCTCAGGACATAATCGCCTCCCAAAGATCCCACCTCTAAACACCGCCAAATTGAGGACTGGGATTTCAGGATGAACTCTGGGGGGACACAAGCACTCAGTCCCCAGCAGCCTTCCATGTGCGGCGGCAGAGTATGAGAGAACAGCAGCGGGGTCAGCGGCGGGAGAGGCCACAGCTGGGCAAGGTGTGCAGGGGAGCAGGGGTGCCGGGTACTCTGGGCACACACTCTGAAAGGCCTTGTGTGCTAAGGTTAAATTCTGGATTTTTTTCCTGTGGACAATAGGGAGCCACTGGAAGCTTTTAGACAGAAAATAGCCTGTTTCCATCTGGTTTTGAAAAGACAATGCTGACAGTTTTAGAAAGAGGGCTGGAAGCTGGAGGTGTCTCAAGGGAGAAAAGGGAGAAAGTCTCAAGGGAGAAATGATGAAGATTTGAACCCAGATAGCGGTGGTGTAAGCGGCAAGCAGGGTGGGGGAAAGAAGCAGTGTGCAAATTATGCCTGGGAAATACATTTCTTGCTCAGGACAGAGCTCTAGAGGGTCTCTCAGCATCTAATGATGCTGGAAGAGAGACTGGGTTCGCAGGGGTGGACAAAACAGACTTCTAGCCATCTGACTTACCTAACTGCAAGGATGCATGTAGTTGAGGATCTAGAACCAGGAGGCGCTTGGGAGAGCTCGCGAAGGTGGCGGCAGCTGCCCCCTATTGTGGCTGCTGTTTCTCCCTGGCCATCTCCCACTCTATTTGTTCAGCTCCCTTCCAACTTTGCTTGGCATGAAGCTGTGACTTTTCATCCTCAACCTCATGAAGTCCCCGTTAGCTATGAGCCCCAACCCCTGCTGCTGCCAGGTCCAGCTTTTGTTTCCCAATCGCGATTCAGAACAGGGATCTGATTAGCTCAGATGCAGAGGCTGGGGGTGGGGGGCAGCCACGCCCCAGGCACATGGACACCAGACACCCGTGCTCCTCTCCGCGCCAGCTGCCTGCTGATGCGGTTGTAACCGGGAAACAAGGGGCAGGAAGTGAGGCCCCACCATTCAAGGGTTCTTCAGCCAATGACCACCTACTGTGGACCTTTAAAATGATCACCCAGGGGGTCTCCCTGGTGGCCTAGGGATTAAGTCTCAGCGCCTGAGTTCAATCCCCAGCCAGGGAGCTTCCCACACAGCAGACCTCTCCTGTCTCACCCGCTGCTCCCCTCAGCAGTGTATTTCAGTGGATCTGCCTGTTCTGCTCCCCACTCTGTCTCTGGTGAATCCTCTCACCCCTCACCCCTCACCCCTTTGGCCTACACCCCAGCTCTTGTAAACATAAATAAATTAATCTTTAAATAAAATAAAATGACCACCTAAAGACCAGGACGTGGACCTGTGGCAGAGAAGCACCCACATCACAGCCCTCCACGCAGTGAGCAGAGCTGCCCCTGAATTTCGCTGTGTCTTCGGGCTCAGGGGCCCCTGTGCCGAGTGTGCTCCTGCCAGCCCCCTCGCCGGATTTCTGCAGGCCTCTTCCTTGCAGTCAGTAGGACGCCTTGAGGGACCTGAGGTGGAAGCCTGAAGATGTGTCCTGGGTTCCAACCTCCAACCCACTGAGCAGGGCAGGAGGGCGGCTCCGGCTTTGCTCTACCCTCAGCCTCTTCTCTCTTTCCCCACCTCCCCAGCCCCGACTGAATCAGCCCATGGAGGGCTCTCCCAAGAGTCACTGGCTATCCATTCGAAATCAGGAAGAATTCCAAAACCAAACTCCAAATGCCTCACCTCCCACATCCTCCCACAGTCCCACCAGCCTGTCCACCTCGTAGTGCAAAGAGCTAGAACCGGGCAAGGGTGGAAAATGACATCAGCAGACATTGTTCAGAAACCCTCATACCAGAGGGGGAGCCGTCGGTGGAGGGGGCCTAAGAGCAGGGACCTTAAGTGACCTGAGGCCCTGCCTGTGTTTCTGTTTCATTCTCCTTGGGCCCTCTGGACCTCCCAAACCTTAGCTGCACAGAAAGATCCTGTCTGCCTTAAAGCAGGCAGGATGGTCACCTCTGCTATTAACAGAACATCCGGCAACATTTTAATTGAAAATTTAATTATTCCAGCTGACCAGGAAGACAAGCAAACCAAGACCAACTATAATGCTGCGAACAGAAACACAGGTGAAGAGATAGAAAAAAGAGGCAAAGGCTGAGGCCACTGAATCAGGGAATCCAGGCTAGTCCTACTCGTACCTCAACCAGCCTGTGTGTCTGCTTCCCCGGAGACCCCGAGCTCCTACCAGAGAACTGTCATCCCCTAAATCTCCTCAAACACACCGGGATCTCCCCTCCCCTCCTGCCTCTCTCTTTCTCCAGCTGCGCAGACCCAGTCTCCCTGTCTCTTGCACCCATCAGACTGGCAGAAATTTAATGTCTTGAATCCCGAGACAGGGTGGGGCTTCCCCCCACATGCAAGCAACAGGGCACAAAGCAGCCTGGGAGCCACAGACACAAGCAATATCCCACGGCGTGTTGGGCAGGGAGGACCTTCGTCCTCACAGAAAATCAACCCAGATAATGAGGAAGAAAGCAACATTTGCATGGATTTTAAGTAAAACACCATCTTCTAAATCACGTGGCCTAAACACAATGAGGAGATCCTGGAACAGGAAGTGGAACATTAATGGGAAAACTGGTGAAATACAAATAAAAGCTGGAGTTTAATTACAGTACACTACCGAGGCTGCTTTCTCTGTTTGTTGTTGTTTTTTAAAGATTTATTTATTTTTGCATACAAGCTGGGGTGCAGGACAGAGGTGTAGGGTGGTGAGAGGGTTCACCAGAGACAGAGTAGGGAGCAGAACAGGCAGATCAACCGAAGAAATACACTGTTGAGGGGAGCAGCGGGTGAGGCAGGAAAGGTCTGCCACGCCATGTGGGAATCTCCCTGGCCGGACATCGAATTCGCACAGCAGCCACCGACAGTTCCGCAGCGCTGCACCGCCAGAGAGGCCCTAGTTTCTCCGTTTTGACAAAGGGGTCGTGGTTCTCTCCACTGGCAGCACAAGGGGCGCCTTAGTGAAGGGCATATGCGACTCTCCTATCATCGCAACATTTCTTTAACCCTAAAAGAATGTCCCCCCAAAGATCTCATGATGATTTCTGGCTTCCTGGCCCTCGTATGCCCTCACCACTCCCTGGCAGCACTAGTTTGGGGTCCCCTCCACCAGTGCTCCTGGGAGGCAACCGCAAGTCACACAAGGATGAGCTAGGCCTAAAGGCAGGATGTGCGGTCACGGCCGGTCTGAGCCAGCTCGTTCACGAGGCGATCAGACAGACCCAAGGCGGGCAACTCCAGATCACCCAGATCTTCCAGGCCATTTGCTCATTCAATAAGTGTCTGTCACAGCACATGCCGAGTGGCATGTTAGGCTGCAGTGAGAATGGGGTGCAGGGGAAGAGGGTTGCAGGTACCAAAAGCATAGTCTCCTCCCTTAAGGAAGCAATGAGGGAAACACATGTGCTCCCCACATAGTGACAATTCCCGGCAGTGAGTGGAGACGGGATATGCACCAAATCTGTCAGAGCAATCAAGGAAGGCTTCTCAGAGGCGGTGCTATAAACCTCAGCCACTGTAGCCCAGCGGCCCCCTGTGGCCCAAGGATAGCCACACAACATCCTCTGGCTCTGGCAACTGGAAGGAGGAGCAGAGAAAAGGAGGCCTATGCTCTCTGCAAACACCCCCGTGCTACAAGCCCCATAAAATCATCATCATCATCACAGTCAGACTCTGATGGCCCAGCGGGAGGCCCTGAAGGGGCCCCTGGTGAGGGGATAACAGGCCCGGAGGAGGCCACTGCCCAGGGCTGCCCCAGGCTGCTTCCCATACCTGCAGCTAGCAGGGGCACTGGGAGGAGGCAGGGGTGTGTTGACACAGCTGGGAAGAGAGGCCAGGCCTGCCTCATTAATCACTGGTGCACAGGAGCTCGAGGAAGGGGCGCCCTGGGGCACTGGGCTAGCTCTCTCTGGGGCTCCTGGGGGTGCGGGGAGAGGGCTGTCCTTAAGCCCCAGGCCAGGAGAAGGGCCCAAAATGGCTTGGAGGGAAGCTACCAGGTCCCAGGGATCCCCAGGCCAGGGGATTTCCCAGCCAGGATGTTTGTCCACTGAGCTGCAGCCTTCCTGCCTGGAGGCCAGAAACACTTCCAGCCTGTGGCTGGTAACCCCCTAACAGCGGGTCCCAGGAGAGGCAAGTGTTTCTTCTTTCTCATTTGGCCAAGCCAGTGTCAGCTGCTTGCATGCGGCTCTTGACCTCCCTAAACCCTGCCCAGCGTGTGTGCATGCACATGTGCGTGTGCGTGTGCGTGTGTGTGTGTGTGCTTCTCAGAGAATGTTCTGAAAGCATCAGGGGCCACCAGCCTTTGCTGAGATAGAGTGAAGATCCACTCAAACCAAGATTGATCCGAATGAGAGAGGGAGAGGCTGGGGATCAGTAGAATCACCTCTGCCTCCATCACCGATTATTCATTCTGCAAACACTCACCAAGCACCTGCTAGGTGTCTGGCTCTATTCTGGTGCCCCAGAGACAGCAAAGAGCAGAGAGAAGGCCCCATTTTCTACAGCTTACCTTCTAGAGAAAAGGGCAGAGACTGGGAAAACAGTGTGTTCCCAAGGCCAAGACCCTGAATCCAGACCCAATTTCCAGAATGTTGCTCCTGGGCATCTGCTTCTCCTCTCCCAGCCCTCACAGGCTCTCCCCAGTCTAAACCCGGAGCCTGGGGCTGGACTGGAGGGGTAGGACATGGTTGTCTGGACTCCCTGTAGCTTCTGTCAGCTCAGAATGGTTAAAAAAGAAAGAAAAGAAAAGAAAATCAGGCCTCTCACCTCCAGTTTCATCTTCAACCTGCTGGACTAGCAGGTGGCCAAGAGCCCAGGGGTCTCCACCACCTTGGGGAGTCAAAGGGGGCGGTGCCTCAGGTTTTCTCTCCCCCAGTCCACTCTCCCTCCTGCAGTCTTTCATTCTCTCTCCTCCCTTCTTCCTTCTCCTCCCCCTTCCTGCTCCTCTCTCCCCCTCCCCCACTCCTTCTTCCTGTTCTCTCATTTTCCTGCCCAGGAATCAGACCCCAGACAGTACCTAGGAAGTCTGCGGCCTTGCCTAATAGAACCGTAATAGTCCTCAGGGAGGCGTGATAATGACATCCTCCTTAAATAAAAGGACTTAATGGAGATTTCCCAAATTTGAAAACCACATTTCCACTAGCAAGCTATTCAGCAAGTGACTGCTCTGGAAAGGAACTCTCGGGAACCTACAGTGGGGAAGGGGCACCGCGAGAAGGGGAGGAGCTGAGCCACTGCTCAGGAGCTTCAGGGCAGGGCAAAGCCCCCTGTCAGAGGTGGGGCAGCTCTTCCTCTGCACCCCACGGGGCCAGTCCCAGAGAGCAAAGTTCTTCCTTAAAGCCTGGGTAACCCTGGGTGAGTTGCTTTTCCTCTCTGAGCCCTGAGCCTCAGCGTCCTCAGCTGTGAGTCGGTGTAATCATCATCCCCACGTCACCCAGCGAGGATCGGCCTTTAGCACCCACCTAGTTCCTAACATATATTAGAAGCCAAGTCAGCGGCAGACTGAGCCTTACAAAACACAGCTAGGTCAGGTCCTCCCGGTCCTGTGCAGGAGCAGGCAACCCAGACCTAGGCCACCCATTCACTTAAGAAAACACCAGACTATTGGACTGAAGAAAATACCAGACTATTGCAGGGGAAGGAAGGGGAAAATCATGGTTTTCTCATTGCCTCTGTCACCAGGATGCTAATTAATGTTAAGTGAGGTGCGGGATATATACTTAAGATCTTGGGGACTCTGGGATCCCATAATTTACTACAAGTAATCATGTAAACCTTTCTTGGAGTTCCGTTGAAATTGGAGATGCTAAGTCTGAACCAGGGACTCTCAAGACAGACTAATTCGCCCCGACCACCTCCCCCAGTCAAAGAAGGTGACAGGAAGGTGCAGGCTGACAGGTATGTATTGGATGAATGAACCAAGCAGGAGGCCAGGACTGAAGTCAGCCCTGCTCTGCCAGCTACTTGCTCTCCAATCTTAGACAAAGCGCTTCCCCTCTCTGGGCCTGGGGATTAGGGGATCTCTAAGAGCATTCCCATTCTAAAAAAAATTTCATTGGAAAAGTCCTCTCCCCAGTGCATGGGATGCAGTGTGTTTGCCAACACTGCCACCTTGTGGCAGAAACACAACTCTCGACTGAGACCCGGACTTGGCACACCTGTGGCCCCTGCCAAGGTCTGAGTTCACATCTCGCAAGAGAGACACAGGTTTATCAACAGTCGTGTTTGTTTGGAGAGAGAAAAAAACACCCTCTCTTGACATTTGTAACATCAGACACTCACTGTTATAAATATGATCCTGTCTTAGAAGAGGAAAGGAACTCCCCTTCCCAAGTCCCCACTATGTGCCAGTTACCATGGCAATTGATTTTCACACCCTGGTCTTGTTTGATTCTGAAAACACCTCTGCGAGGAAGATATTGTTGACCTTCACTTACAGGTGAGGAGGCTGGAGCCCAGCTTTCTGAATGGTTTGCCCAAACACACACCTAGAAAGAGGTTACCCTGAAACTCAGAAAAAGATCACCCCAAAAATGGGTAGTTCCTTTTTCTCAGATATTTCAGAGTCCAACTTCACAAGCCCCAAGGTGGGGGCACGGTGGGGGGGGCGCGGGGGGAGGGGAGTCGCTAAATTGAAATGGACAAGGGAGAGAGGTCTCTGAGGAACCCCCTGTACTACTCCAGGACTGGGAGTAGGTGGGATGCCCCTCAGGCTCTACATTCACCAGTTCCACTTGGGACACAATGAAAAGCTTTCAGAATATTGCACAAAAGGCCAAAGAGAAACCAACCTCCAGGTCTTCAAGAAGACAGAAGCCCAGGAACCAGAAAAGACCCTTGTGTCTGCATCACCCTTGTTGATGTATTCTGTCACCACTAGTGTGGACCTCCCTGCTACCCCCAGAGGCCATGACTAAGAGGCAGCAAGTGAAGACAGAGACCCCGCCTTTATCACACTGGGGGAAATGATTCTGCAGCATGGGAATAGGACAAGTCCAGGTCCCAAAATCACATTTTCTTAGATTTGCTGATGAGTTCCCTCCACAAGCACATTAACCTCTCACACTCCTCACCAAATGCAGCCACACCCACCCGTAACAACTGCCACCCTCTCGGCGCTGTGCGCATCCTCAGTCCTGGGAGACCTTACCCCCAGTCTAGAGGCACTGTCTGTAATTGTCCCATCCAGAAAGCTCATTCCAGTGAGCTTTTTGGCCTCTTGGGGGCATAACCACCCACCTACAGACCAGGGAAATATCCCAAACAGGCAATGTCACAGCCAGTAACTCCCCTACAGCGGGCCAACACCAGAATGGCAGATACAATGACTATAACCCCAACCATTCCAAGCAAGGACTGTAAGCTCCAAGGTTGAACAATGGCCATGAGCATCACAATAACCTCTAAAGGATGTGATACTAGGCAGAATAGTCCCACGTTGGGTGCCAAAACTGATACCGGGTAAATGGGGCTTCAAAATTAGCCAAAAAACGGTGCCCCAATTGCTTACCGGTCACTATATTGGTTCTGCACCCAAGCGCACAATTGCAAGACTACTCAGGCTTAGGGAACAATAACAGTGACATTCATTTAACAAACAGGAAAAGCAAAGAATTACTGAAGTCAACATATGGCCTTTTACCTTACTTAAAGCAATGTCCAGTCCATTTAAGTCCCAGAAAAGTAACAAAGGTGGCGTCTTCCCGCCACTGCTGATGTGGAGCTCCTCTGCCTAACAATCGGCCACATTTCCAAAATGGCGTCTTCCTTCTTCTGCAGACGCGCAACAGCCAGAGTGTAGGTCAGGTTCCAACTCACGAGGACGACACAGAACGCAACTGGAGGTGCTCCCGAAACTGCCATGGTGCCCCAGCACAGCACCAGGCCGACAACACTGCCAACAGCAACTACAGCGCCCAGACGGGCCCGAAAGACTGCACTCACGCATTTTAGGAAGGCGCCCACTTCAGGCCTCTGCCTTCTTCCTTCGGCTGCAGTAAAAACAAAACTGGGAGCAGTTTCCGTCGCTCAGCTACTTGCAAAGCCTCCAAAGTCGCTGGCCCCAAAGTCACTGAAGATTCCAAAAATGCTCAATCTGAAATTCTATATTGCAGTGGCTCAAAAACTTCTGGCGTCTGATTTCCAAATTCTCAATCTTGGCGGCTCCATTTTCTGCCACCGATTCCTCTATTCCTACATCATGGCGACTGACTTCCTCTATTTCTTTAGCCTGGCGACTGCCTCTTCCATTCCTACCTCATGGTGACTGATTTCTCTATTTTTTCAGTCCCTTTTATTTTTCATCAGAATCTCCACCCCAAACTGCAAATTTAGCATTTTTCCCTGGGGCTATTCATTCCCATCAGCAAACCCCTCCAGGGGGCACCACGTTTTCTGGATTTTGGACTCAGCCCAGTTACAGATGCAGGTTGTCACCAGGCTGGGGCTAAGTAGCAGAGGCTCTGTCTAAAGGCCAGGTCTCAGCCCCCAGGCTGGCCCCTACCTAGCTCACCCCAATTCCACTAAGTTTTTAAACTTACTCTTATCTATTCACACTTATTCACAATACATCAATACATTCAAATGTCCTTTATCTAAGACACTGTCACTGTCTCCTGAGCAGATATGATAGTGACATTCTTTAGCAGCAGCCCTCCCTCCGTGAGACATGCCCAGCAACTACACACACACATACACACACACACACACAGCAACTTGGCACTGGTGATGCTGAGGGGCACAGGGGCATGGCCAAAATGGACTGTGTAGCATTTCCAGAACCAGCGCTCGCCATTCTGAGTGCAACCCTCCAGCCCGTGTGCTTCCATATTTTTCTGCAGTTCGACACAGCTTTTACCCTGAAGCCTGCCAGCCTGTCACATGTCCCTCACCCCCCACCCTCCCTCCTTGATCCAGGGGCTTAGCCACTGACTCAGTATGGGGGCCAGGGAGCCTTTACCTTCTCATGGACCGGCTTCTTGGGTACATCTTCCTTGTAAACTCTAGAGGAGCGAAGCCCTACTTCTGGGGTAAGCACCATCAGTAGGTCTGGCCCAGAGGGAGGCATTGCCCTCTGACTACACCCCTGACCCCAGTCAGGGCGACCGTTAGAACTGAGGGGACAAAGACTCTACCTTCTTTCCCTGGGGGCCAAAGAGCTGCATCTCTCAGGACAGCATCCCAAACAGACCAGGCCCAGCCCTTCCTGCTGACCACCTACATGCACCCAAGGGACTGAATTCAACAGGGAGGCAGCATAAAATACTCAGCACACCAGGGGCTCCTGGATGCCTTTGGGGGAGACCCAGGGCCAAGCAAGCTGCAGGAAGCGTAGGCTATGCTGCTGAGTTGGGGCAGAGGAGACTCCAGCCTCCAGAGGGTTAAAAACCTCCTCTCCTCCATGGCTCCGTTCCAAAGGGCCTCCGTTAACACCAGAGGTCTCCTGATATCTCACTCACTTTAATAGATTTTTCCCATTGACGTCTCAGTTTATTGACTATCATTTCCTTTTCTGCAGGGGAGCTATTTTCTGGGTCACTGATCCAACCAACTTAAAAGGGGTTGCATTGATTAGGTTTTATTGGTGGTGACTTGCTCCTACCTGCTGACAACTCCTTTGTTCCCCTCCCAGCCCCCACCCGTTCTGTTGACTTATGGGAGGGGCAAAGTTGGAGCACTTAGGCGGCAGACTTTATGGAGTGAGGGGGAACTTCTGGTTGCATTGCCTCCAGCTCTCTCTGCAGCATCAGGGCAAAGGCCATTAAACAGACACACACACACACACACACACACACACACGAATTCAGATTAGTAGAATTTGAGTATCAAGATAGAAGCAAACCCAGGAAGTCACCTATTCATTCAGTGAGCTCTTACTGTGCTCCTACTACATTTGGGGGATCATCATAAGTAACACCTTGGGAGGGCCTCCCTGGTGGCCTAAGGGTTGAGTCTTAGTGCTATCTCCATGAAGGCCTGAGTTTTATCCCCTGCCAGGGAGTTGACCCACATGGCGCAACAGACCTCTCCAGTCTCATCCGCTGCTCCCCTCAGCAGTGTGTTTCAGTAACTCTGCCTCTTCTGCTCCCCACTCTCTGGTGAATCCTCTCACCGACCCCCACACCTCTGCCCTACACCCCAGCTCTTCTAGGCAAAAATAAATGAAAATCTTTTAAAATTTTTAAAATAAAAATAACACCTTCGTAATATTTATGGGTTGCAAAACTTTAATTATCGCTTTTGATGCTCACAACTCTGAGTGATAAGTAGAATGGTTAATTATCCCTCCTTAAAGGATAAGGGACCAGAAACTAAAAGAAACTTGCCCTCGGTTACACAATTACCTAGTGGCAAACTCAAAAATATAAACCTTTAGGTATCTAACTCCAGTGTTTCCTTTCTCTGATGCTGAGAACCCAAGGGAATACCCAGAGGAATAAGGCAAAATTAATATTTAATGTATGTGATTATGTATGTCCAGGGCACGTGCCACTAAGACAAAGGAGGGAGTGGAACCAAAGCAGAGCTGGAAAGGCTCCAGGAGGCAGCTGCTTCAATACCCCCCATTTACAGGTGAGAAAAGGGGAGTCCCAGGAATGTGAACCCCCATGCCAATTCACACTGTGCCTTCATCTTTCATGCCTGGTACTTGCATGTGTTCTCACAGGCTCTTACGCTGTGAGCAGGCATAGCGGTCGCCCGTGGGAACACTCACTGCGGCGATAGCATCTGTCCAGGAAGCCTCTGACCCTCTTGTCTGGGTCACTGATCTAATCCTTTCCCCACAGGCCTTCCCACCCCAGCCCATGACCACATGCAGAGGACCTTAAAGCACCAAGTCCCCCAATTTGATCTTGGGCCCACATCAGAGTGTCCCTCCAGTCCCACCTCTCCCCCTTATCTTGTGAGGTTTGAGATTCAGGTAGAGCTTTTCTAACAGGACAGTGGTGGCTACCCAGAGCCCCTCTTAAAGTGAGGTGCCAAGGTGTGCAAACAAGAAGAGATCAATAGAATTGAGTTAGGGGCCTCCCTGGTGGCACAGGGGTTAAAGTCTCAGCACTTTCTGGCCTCCCCGGTGGGTGGCGCAGCGCTGGTGCAGCACTGTGGAGCAGCAGGACATGAGTTCAGCACCAGCCCAGGAGATTCCCACATGGCGCGGCAGACCTCTCCTGCCTTGCCCGCTGCTCCCCTCAGCAGTGTGTTTCCGTCCGTCTGCCTGTTCTGCTCCCCACTCTGTCTCTGGTGAACCCTCTTGCCACCCCATGCCTCTGGCCTGTACCCCAGCTTGTATGCATAAATAAATAAGTCTTTAAAAAAAAAAAGTCTCAGCACTCTCAAGCTATCACCAGCCACTGTGGCATGAGTTCAATCCCCAGCTAGGGAGCTGACCCACATGGTGCAGCGGAACTCCCCTGCCTCGCCCGCTGCTCCCCTCAGCAGTGTATTTAGGTGGATCTGCCTATTCTCTCCCCACTCTCTCTGGTGAATCCTCTCACCCCCTGCACCTCTGGCCTAGACCCCATTTTTTATATGCATAAATAAATAAAAATAAATCTTTTTAAAAAGATAGAGTTGAGTTAGGAGCTAGGTGTGGGGAGTGCGTTTGCATGAGTGGATATTTGCGGGGTGACTCTCACACATGAGGGGTGACAGGGTGAAGGACCAGATCTATGTCCGTGAGTCTGCTCTGAGCCCTGTGGAGTCCGTCCTGTCTATTCCGCTGCTCATGTGTTCATTCAGCCATTCAGGAAGCTTCTACACACCCAGCATCTGGGGCAAGCATCTGAATCCGGTGATTCAGAGATGAACGAGATGCAGTCTCAACCCAGAAGAAACTGGTGGCCAAATGTGCGAGAAAAACACATGTGCTGACTTACAGCTGTGTGGTGAGCACCACAGTCAAAATATTTGCAAGGGAGAAGAGACGGGAAAGCATCTCACAGAACACCGTGTCTGAACAGAGCTAAGGACAATAATAAAGGCTCCCCAACTGGGCCAAGGGTAAAGGAGGATGTTTCAGGCAATAGAGAGAGACATGCAGGGGCACGGTGTGCTCTTGGAACCAGAACAGTCAAGCTTAAGAGAGGGAGGGAAGAACCCACAGAAGCAGGCAGCGTGGATGGCAGTGGGGAGGGTCTGCTCTGCAGAAGCCCAAGCATCAAGGGCAGGGGGTCCCAGAGAGTGACCTCGGCGGAAGGACAAGAATGTTCTTTCTTAAGCCTAGTCAACAAGATCAGCTGTTTTTCACCAAATGGCCCCAAATCAAGGCCCTCATTCTTTTGGACCAAGTGTGAGGC
This sequence comes from Scalopus aquaticus, assembly GCA_004024925.1. NCBI lineage: Eukaryota > Metazoa > Chordata > Mammalia > Eulipotyphla > Talpidae > Scalopus > Scalopus aquaticus. Next base: position 257,341 of record PVIJ01000642.1, read on the forward strand.
TCCTTCCTGTGCAGAGAACTTCTCTTCCCACTCTGACTGGGTCCCTGTGACTCAGCCTTCTCCAGCACTCTCTCTCCTTCAGCCTCTATAATGCAAAATCTGTGTTTTGCGACTTGTGAATGAGGGAATTAAATCACCCAGAGTTAAATAAATTAAACAAATTTCTTATCCTAGGCAGGAAGCTTGGCACATTTCAGAGAGAATTCCAGCAAGCCCTCCCGAAACAAATACAAGGCCCGAGATCCGCCCCAATGGGCAATGCTAAAAGGGTGGGCTGGTTACCAGAACCCATTTTCTCTGCATAAATTTATAGCAATCAAGGGACGAATATTACAAAAACACATAAAGGCTATTCAGAGAGGAGCCGCGGTGGGGGCGTGCCAGGGTTGGGGGTGTGCTGGGACTCACACCCCTGGGAGTGGAGCACCAGCACCTCTGCCCTGCACACACACCACACGTAAGCACACAGTGGCCCACAAATCCAACAGGACTCCAGATCCAAGTTCCAAAAGGAGAGGAAAGTTTCAGGGCCTTGTTTTAAGGTGATATTCATGATATTCACACATACACACACACACACACTCACACACAATCCTCTTCTCTTACACATACACATCTCTCACACATCACAAACAGAATTCTACATATTCACACTTAGTCACCTCCCTACACAGCTGCACACACACACACACACTCAAGTCCTCACCCCTCCCAGTCACACATTCCCAATCACTTGCACATACACACATCTCACACCACACAAATACTCATGATGCGCACACTCACAAGCACACACAATCACAGTGATACACTGGCACTTTTTCTGTGCTCCTGGGAAGCAAAACTATCACCTTATACATTAAGGCAAAAGGTGAGTAGGGAGGGCTCGTGAACTTTCAGTCCCATCTGCACAGCTTTTTTAGTCGCGTCTTTGCGGCCCAGCAGAGCTCTAGACTGAGGGGCGTAGGCATTGCCTCCCTAGCCCTACAACTTGACTCACAGGAAGTTCAGTCTTTCCCCAGATGCTTTAGAAGCGATTTTATGTCGTTTGCTGGCGCAAACATCTGCACATGTGGCCAAAGCATAAGCATAAGCGTAGGTCCAATGTCTTTCTCAAAGATGGTTCTCAAATCAAGAGACAGAACATTTCCTGACCCCAAGAACCCCAGGGGCCCCCATCCCCAGGTAAGCATGCTCCTGACCCCCAACAGCAGGGGTAAGCTTTGTCTGGGATATAAATGGGACCAGAAATTCATGCCGACGCCCTGCAGTGACACTGACACCAAGAACTACATCACACGGACATGGGGAGAAGGGAAGACAAGGACACAGGCATTCATTTAGACAAAAGCTGTCGGGGGTGGGGCACAGGCTCTGAAGAGGTAAATGCACTCTGTGGATGCCAGGAGTCCTCTGATCTGCCAGACAAGACTAGGCGCCCAGGACAAGGTCCACAAGGTTGGGCCTGAGACAGGGGACATGAGCCACACAGCCTGACTCTCCCCGCCTGGGCATTTCCTGAAAGTACAAGGAAACCGCCACACTGAACGTGGACTCAGGTGATGAGGTCTGAGTCCCTGCTTGGTCACCAGCTCCCTGGACCTGGGGACTCCACCTTGCCTCTCTGGACCTCTGCTTTCTCACTGTACAGTGGGGGGGAGGGTGGTAACAGCTAAACTTCCTAGAGCACTTGCACATGCCACGTCCTGCTCCATCTCATTTCATTCCCTAGACTCAAAATCAGCAAACCACGGCCCCTTACCTGCACAGTCTGCAAGCTAAGAACCATTCTCACATTTTTAGGGGCCTCTCTGGTAGCACAAGGGATTAAGTCTCAGCACTACGAAGCTATCAGCAGCCACTGCGGCCTGAGTTCAATCCCCGGCCAGGTAGCTGACCTGGCGCAGCAGACCTCTCCTGTCTCTCCCACTGCTCCCCTCAGCAGTGTATTTCAGTAGATCTGCCTGTTCTGCTCCCCACTCTGTATCTGGTGAATCTCTCACCTGCCATACACCTCTGGCCTACACCCCAACTTTTATGCATAAATAAATAAATATTTTTAAAAAAAGAATCACTGTTTACAATAGCTAAGACATGGAAACAACCCACATGCCCAAAAATGGATGATTAGATCAAGAAGATGTGGTACATAGACACAATGGAATACTATTCAGCATTCAAAAAAGATGAAACACATGCAATTCACAGCAACATGGATGGAGCTAGATGGGATTATGCTCAACTAAATAAGTCAGAAAGAAAGAGAAAACTATAGGGGAACCAAATGAGAGAGAGACATTTAGTGAGGGGGGGGCGGGATAAGGGCTCAAAACGGGGGAGAAAAGACCACAAGGGACTATGGTGATGGTTCACTGGTGAATCGGTGGTGGGTAACCTATGGGTGTAGACATAAATAATATAAAGAATTAAACAAATAAATAAATAAGAATCATTCTCACATTTCTAAATGGTTGTGGGGTGGGGTAGGCAGAATGCTAATCATGACACATGAAAATTATATTAAACTCCAATTTCAGTGTCTGTCAATTTTTACTGGGACACAGCCACGCACATTCACTTACAGCTGCTGCTTCCAGAGTGGCTGAGAGAGAGACCTTCAGGACCCACACAGTCTAAAATATTTATTATTCGGTGCTTTACATTTAAACCTTGCTAACCCTGCTCTAGTCTAGCCTGACCTTAGGCACTCTTTGATCATCCCCACAGAAGGGATAAGGAAGCTGGGGGTCTCAGCTGGAAGCAGGAGGTCTGAGCTAAGTACAGGCGGGCTGGCTACCCCCGGCCTGTGAGGTCCTCCAAGGCGTGATCACATCACTTTGCAAACTGCAGAGAAAGCTACAGATGTGAGCTCTGCTCCTCCCTAGTCTCCTGGCAGGCATCAGTGACTAAGTCTACACTCACTCTTCACATCTAAATGCCCAGCACCCCACACATAACACATCCAACCCAAAATTAACTAGGGAGTTTCTACAAACCTCTACCTCTAAGGCAGAAGGCTGAGTTAGCGGAACAGTCCTCCTCTCATGGCCTGTTAGCATGAGTGATGTCTGCCGTGCTCTGCTCTGCAGCCTCATTCATTCACACATTCTATCTCTTCTTCTTCCTCCTGCGACCTGTGACACCTACCTCTCTCTCTCTCTCTCTTTTTCTCCCCCCCCCACAACCCCCGCCCCGAGTTTTTGCAGAATGGATAGTAGTATTTTACATGCGGATAGTTTTCAGTTTACCTACAGTGTCTTGCGTCCTGTCACCCTGCTTCCTGCCTTTCTCCCCTTTGCCCTTCCTCTCCTATTGCAGCAGAACCCGCGCACCGTCAAGCGTGCAGTGTGCACGGGTCTTATAAAACTCAATTTTTTAATTTATGTATACACCTGTGGAATCACCACCTATATCAAAATATAACACATGTGCAGCACCCCCAGAAAGGTGGTCTTGTGCCCCTTCCACGCAAGGGTGACCACTATTCCAGCTTCCATCACCAGCCTTTAGTTCAACTCGTCCTTGAACGTCGTCTAAGGGAATCCTACAGAGGGTCCTCTTTCATGTCCTGCTTCTTTAACTCAACTTGTCTGGGAGATTTGGATGCCCTGTGGGGTGCAGCGGCAGTGGTTTGCTCCCTTCACCACCGCGGAGCCCTAGGGGGTCTCAGCTCCAGCCCGCGGCTCGGTGCCAGCCACTCCACGCCTTCGAGTAGCCGCCTTCGAGATCCATCCGTCCCGTTTTACCTTTACGCTCTCCCAGCAAGGGATGCACAGGGCGCCTCGGGATCATGTGCTGGGTGCCACGTGCCCCTAGGGAGCTGCGTGACCGTTCCCTGCAGTGAATACCTGCACGCGGAGTCGCCTCTGGACAGGCTGAAACTGACAGGTTCCTTCCCCACTCTGCCAAAGCAGGAGCCTGAAGAAAGGAAAAGGGCTGCTCTTGGGATCGTCCCCTGACCCTTCTCCCCTCCCCCCTGCCCCTTCTCCCCTCCCCCCTGCCCCTCCAGGAAAACCTTTCAGCTCCTCCTCCGTGTCCTCTCGCAGGACCCAGCTAAGGGCTTTGCTTCCTGAGTGTCGCTGCCTCCGCGGCAGCCGCACCATCCTGCTGCATTATAACAAGATGATAATCAATGAACTGCTAACTCTATTGCAATAAAGGAGCGAGCCCAACCTTATATAATTCTTTTTAATTGTTTTCTCACATTACAAGGGTTTTTTTTTTTTTTTGCTAAACTTATTCCACCATAAGTTATGTCGTTTAATTTCTCAAAGTGCTAATAATTTAATTGCTTCCTTCCTGCGCACAAAGTGCCTGTACTGTCCTCCCTCCCCTGCTTGGAGATTATAAAACGGAGTTGGCAGGAACACCTAAAAGGGGAGTCTTTTTGGCGGCAGGATTTGATGGGAAGCAGCTTTCTCAGAAGTCAGTGTGTGGGACTGGGAACCTGGCTGAGGACTTCAAAGGGGCATGGGGCCCAGCCAAGCCGCCGCCGCTGGCTCTCCAGAGGGTTTATGATAATCACAGGGGAGGGGAAAGGGGAAGGAGCTGCGATGAGAGGGGCGGTGAAGACAGGGAGCTCTAAAGGCAGAGAGTGGCTGTTTGCAGTGTTTGCACCAAGCTTCCTGTCCCCATCCTGAAAGGCTGTCAGGGAAGCTGGGGTCCATCCGCAGCAGGAGGGGGTGTAGGTCAGCTCTGCCCCCCTCCATGTTCCTGACACGGAGAGTCAGTGCTGACGGGTCCCAGGGCAGGGTGGGCAGTGCCGCCTTATACCCAGAACCAGCATGTAGTGAACTAACATTTACTGACAGCCTGACACTCTGCTCCCCTCTGTCATCTCATTTTATCTTCTCATCCACCTCTCTGAGGTGGGTACTATTATTACCCAGGAGGTTACCTTGCTCTAGTCCAGGGTTTGTTGGGGGTAGGGCAAGAAGAGTCAGCCTTTGGAGCCTGTGATTTCACTGGCCTCATGGCAATGCCACCACCATCTGTCTGGGTTAAGTGATGGCATCATTTTTTTTTTAAAGATTTATTTATTGCATACAAGTTGGGGTGTAGGCCAGAAGTGTGGGGGTGAGGGGATTCACCAGAGAGAGAGAAGAGCAGAACAGGCAGACTGACTGAAGTACACTGCTGAGGGGAGGAGCAGGCGATCCAAGATCTAATGGATCAAAACTGCTTGAACACTCACACACCCATTCCAGCTCTGAGATTCCCCCGGTGACAGTAAGATACAATCCAAGCTCCCAAACAGGCCTCCAGAAGGGTCACACTCTCCACCCCACCAATACCAGAAGATGTGGTACATATACACAATGGAGTACTATTCAGCATGGAAAGAAGATAAACACATGCAATTTGCAGCAACATGGATGGAATTAGAGGGGATCATACTCAGTGAAATAAGCCAGAAAGAAAAAGAAAAATATCGAATGGTTTCACTTATAACAGGACTATAGGGAGGCCGGGTGGGAGAGAGACACTCAGCGGTGGGGG
>PVIJ01000643.1:0-21463 GCA_004024925.1 Scalopus aquaticus
TCTCCGATTTCGGGTAAGTGCTATAACACTGATATCCACATATTTTGAGAGTTCCTCTAATGGAGTATCATTTTCAATGGTAACTAAAAGATCTTTCATTTTCCTTTCTTTTGGAATATATGTTAGTCTTTCCTCTTCATGGCAATTTGGAGGTTGATCAGAGACCACAAAGCAATCTATTTCATCACAATCCAGTGACCCTTCTCTATTACCTTCATTCTGTACAGATTCCTTCTGAAGAGCTTCAACATCAGAATTACTGTTAGCTGCTAGTAACATCATCTCACCAACACCGTGTTCCTCCTTGTCTGAGGTAGGCTGCTGAGCAGCATTCGGGCCGACACACTCTTCTTGGGAGTGGAACACATTCAGATCCTCAAAGACTTCCAGCTCCTCAGTCTTGTCCTTCAGACACAGAGACACTGTTTCCTGTTTCTGCTGGGTTCCTTCTCTGGGCAGAAACTTCACAAAGTGATGAGGGGGTACTCTGTTCGGGTGTTCTGACCTCAAGATAACCAAGGTCTCTCTGACTTTCTCATTGGGCTGGACCAGGCCTGGTTTGGGCAAGAAGGTGAGGAAGTGCTCCAGAACCAGCTGGTGGATAGTCTTGGGCCTCCCAGTAGCATCTCGAAGGAGGTCTTGACCCAGCTTGGAGTTTGGAGGAACTCTCAGTATAAGGGCTTGCTTTGGCTTTGGGGGCATCGGAACCACTTTTGCAGCCATTGTCTTACAACCGCAGGCCACACTCCTCTCTGCAGAGCTTCAAGGACCTCTTTTCACCAAAAAAGTAATCTGTTAGACGGCCAAGCGGCCGCCGGCGCCTGCAGGGGGGCGCCGCCGTCGTGAGCAGAGAGCGGCGAGGGCGCGGGGCCTGCTCGATCTCCACTCTTAACGCCACATTCTTGGCAAGTGTATCCAAGGTTTGGACAGATTTTTGAGAACCCAAGGCTTTGGCTGCTGTGGCCACTTTGTCCCTGTGTACATGTTATTGCTTACACTTAAACTGCTTGGCTATATGGTCCTTATAACCAGTAACCCTGCATCTCAGTTTCCTTTAAGAAAGATTGGTTCACCAATTACAAAATTCCTGCTAGGTCCCCATCTACTAAAGTCTTTTCCTTCAAAACCTTCAGATAAGATGGATCATATTCAGTTTGGTTATTTGCAGAACAATATTCATTATAACTATCAGAGGATATGGTTCTTTTAATTTTGTTTTTTAAAATGTACCATTTCCACCACTCTTCACCCCGGATGAGTTGATGCATCATTATACTTCTAGTCAAATACACAGCTCAGTTATTTAAATTGCCTTATATGTATTTTATTTATCAGTTTTGTTAAACGCTTCCAAGTCTTTTTGCTACTTCTTGGCTAATAGTAGAGCAAAATTTTGTGGTTTATTATTTATCCATTTATTCATTAATTTATTCAGCAGACATATTCGTATTTATTGCAGCAGGCTTTGGGGAATATATAATTAAGAAGGAGATGTGATTCTGAGCTCTACAAGTTCAGGGGGAGTAAAGCCTGTTCATAAAGCCAAGAGAGGTGTTAGGTAAATTCTGTGGAAGAAATGAAAGAGGAAACCTTCACCATTCTGAGGAGCACAGATGACTTCCAGGTCAGGGAGATGGAAACAAAAGCAGATTTTTTTTGCGGAAGAGGCAGCATTTTTGAGAGGTCTTAAAGAAGAGGGGGCCCTGGCTCAGAAGAAGGGGTCAATAAGGCTGTTTCAGGAGGGAGGGCCCCAGGATACAAAGACAGTGTCAGAAAGTGGAGGCCTGGACAAAAAGACAGTCATTAGCGTGAACAGGAGCAGGGGGAACAGCTGAGGTTTGGCAGAAAGGCTCCCCTTCCCTGCCCATTCAACGTGTTACTTTTTTATTTCACATGGTTATGTTTTGGCGGCTGGGGTCTGACGCACAGACTGTTGGGGCCATTGGCCCTGCCGTGCACCAAGCTCGTAGTGACAATACAGGCTGCAGCAGTGTCTCTGCCTAGGGACTAACTAAAGCCCCAGGATCCCTGGCTTGGGAGAAAAGTGCGGCAGGAAGGCACCAGGGTGGAGTTCTGCTGAGCTTTCAAGTCGGTGTCCTCAGATCACAAGAGAAGCAGACAAGAGAATCAACACTGACTGTAGGCAGCAGGAACAGGCTAAATATAGCAACCAGAAGACAGGAAAGACGCCTAGTCTTTCTTGAGCAGATGGGTGAACAAGAAGTGGGAAGTGAAGGAAACGGAAAGTCTTGACGAGAAAAAGTGAGAAGGCCACGGATGTTCTGAGGAAGCTGTGGTGTACACAAGGGCAAAATACACACACATGGTGTGGATGAAATCCAAGCCAGAGCATATGGTATCAGCAGAGGAAGACACCACCAGAAAAAAAACAGAAAAGGAGCACAAAGAAGACTTTTTAGAAGTCTAAAAATAAGCAGTCCAGGCGGTAAGCAGGAGAGCCATGCTGGAGGGCGAGCTGGACAAGAAGACAAGCCCAAGAACCGTCTACACTCACTGTGTCTGTCTCATACTATCCCTGCGGCCTGGAGCAGATAGCAAAGCTCCCAGAGTCTCAGTTTCCCATCTATAAAATGGGGGTAATAATAATGCTTGCCTCAGATGATTGTTAGAGGGCTGAACTACAAGAGATTTTCCAGATGAAGAACTTTGCCAGTGCTTGCTCAATGAAAGGTTATTGTGTTGTCTCTAGATTATTAATATAATTCTAGTTATTCCTTGGAATAACTTTCACTACTTAATCAATAGCAACATGTACACACACATCCCACACAAATCCTAAATGTCTAAAGACTGTGACTTAGGTAACCTGTGGTAAGTTCATGAACATATGCAGTTTTTAAACTGTTCTCATAGGAGAACATTTAACAATAACATTTCATATGCTAATTGGAAAAACTAGTTACAAAATGGCAGGTAAAGAACAGTTTGTTTTTTGGGGAAAAATTTCCATGGGAAAAAAGGGGAAAGATTCATCAAAGTGTTTATATCGATCATTCCCCAAGTGGTGGTGGGGATATTTCATCCTCCCCCCGTTTTTGGTCATTTCTTTTGGATTTTTTACAATGAAATTGGATGCTTTTTTAACAAGAAAATCAAATTACTTTTCAAACATAATAGAAAGGACATGAAAAAAGAGAAAAAGGTGATTACCAGAAAGAAAAAAGCGGAGTTAATAATTTTAAATGACCAAAATAGATTCCAAATCAAACTCTAAACAGCACTATTGTCTAAATAAATCAGTACTTTGAGCAACACTAAAGGGTAAGAATAACCAATGAAACAACTTGTGAAAAAGTAACTAGCTCCAGTATGTTGTACAATGGGCATATTTTCAAGCCCCGGAAATACTTTCAGTGTAAAGGGCTTCTTTCTATGCCCATCAAGTGGGACCATCATTGGAAGTAGTTCTTTATAGGTTCCCCAGAAAGAACATGATTCTTGAGACAGTTTAATAAAGTAAAGGTCCTTACCAAATTTCCCAGTAAATAAAATGGATCTCATTTTCAGAAAGTATGTAAGCAAAGACTGAATGTGAATGGAAAAAGCCTCTAGAAATTTTGAACTAAGATGTTAAATTTTAAGGTTTAGCAACAACATTTGAGTGCGGAACTTGCCTTTTAGAGATACTTTATTTCAATCCCTTAATTTTACAAATAGCCTGTAATACACTAGCAGGGGTTCTTGTTTCTTAGTCACTGAGGCATGCCCACCCCTGAGGTGTCCTTACAGGATGGAGTTTTCAACTGAGACCTTTCCCACGGGTCCATATCATACTGTAACAAGATGCGTCTGTCCTGCCGAGAGCAGCCTAGGATAAAGGAACCAAAACCTAAAGTCAACAGTATTTGGTATGGCTTTTCACACTTTAGCTTCCTCCATCAAGTTGAATAAAAGCAACTACATGGAAATACCAGGAATACTGACCCACCCAGACAACAACTGTACTGACAGGAAGTGTCTGAAGCAAGTATTTTGAAGTCCTAGTATATTAAAGATTTCAGACTTCCAGGGGGAGGCTGGAAGGGCCAATTGTGATTAATCCTGGTCAATTTCTACTCTTATTACCATAGAGGTAGGCAGCCCTCTCCCCTTGCCTATGGCAGACAGCTGAGCTCTTGTTCCTGGAGCAGCGAGGGCTCATCTTGGAGAAGTTAGGGTGGGGAAATAACCTTGACTGCCAAATATCAGGGATCTGTGCCCTGACTGCTGTTTCTGATTAGAGAGATGCAAAATGGGAGGTGGGTGAGTCACTGTTGCTGCACCTCTAATTGTTACAAACCCTCCCCCACTTTCACAGAAGTGACTTTCTGTGAATTCAGAGGCTTCATCTGGTTGCTTTCAACCTCTTTCATTTTCTCTTCTCCTTTGTGGATTCAGGCATTGGAGACTAGGTCATTCAAAAGCAATTGCATTACAAAGAAAATTAGGAAGTGACTGCCTATGTCCACGAAAAGCCAGTGGCTAAGAAAAGACCTGAGTAGGCCTGAAATATACACCTCAGGTTGATACTTGGTGCAGAGAAAGTCTACAGACAAACTAATACAAGATCCCCACAAAACAAAACCTTGGGAAAGGTGGACAATCGGATTTTCAGGGTTACCAGATTATTAGATTCAAATATCTAGTTTTCAACCAAAAATTGTAAGGCATACAAAGAATCAAGAAAGTATGGCTATTCAAGGGGGAAAATAAATCAATAGATTGTCTCTAAAGATGATCTGATGCAGGTCTGCTAGACAAAGATTTTAAAATAAACATCTTAAAGATGCTTAAGTAACTAAAGGAAGAAATGGAAAAACCAAGTAAAGGATCTATGAACAAAATAGACATATCGATAAAGACTTAGAAAGTCTAAAAAGAAACCCACCAAAAAATAATGGAGCTGAAAAGTGTAACTGAAATGAAAAACACAATGGAAGGATTCAAAGGCAGATTTGAACAGGCTGAAAAAAAGATAAACAGACACGAATATAGAATAATGAAGTTTAATGAACCTGGAGAAAGAAAAGGACTGAAGAAAACTGAACAGAGGCGAAGGGACCTATGAGATGCCATCAAGTGAGCCAATGTCCCAGATAAAGGAGAGCAAGAAAGGGGCAGAGAAAATATTTAAAGAAATAGTAACATATAACTTCCCAGATTTAATGGAAGACATGAATATAAACATGTAAGAAGCTTTATGAGCCATAAGTAAAATGAGCTCAATATACCCACACTGAGGCATCTTATTAACAAACTTTCCAAAGCCAAAGATAAAGAAAAAATCTTGAAAACCTTGCAAGAGAAGCAACTTGTCACATGCGAGGGATCCTCAAAAAGTTTACCAGTAGGTTTCTCATCAGAAACACGGAGGTTAGAAAAGCAGTGGGGCTGGTATATTAAAAAATGTTCAAAGTTAGGAAAAAAATACACTTGTCAACTAAGGATCCTAAATCCGACAAAAGTGTCCTTCAAAAATTAGGGAGAAATGAAGCTATTTCCAAGTGAACAAAAGCCGGGAAGTTCATTCCCGACAGACCCGCCCTGCAACACATGCTGGAGATCTTGTGGGGTTAATGAAAGGTCACTGGGCAGTAGCCTGAAGTGGTATATGAAGACGTAAAGACTCAATAAAGGCAAATATATGGGTAATTATAAAAGCTACTATGATTAAAATAATGGCTCACAGTACTACTTTCTTCCCATGATTTAAGAGATTACTGTATTTTAAAAATTAGTCTAAAAGCTAGTAGTAATATTTTGACTTCGGCATGTATTTGCACCTGTTGTTTTCTATATAATTTAAGAGACTAATGCATTTAAAAGAACTATCAGTTTATGTTTTGAGGTATACGCTGTGTAAAGATGTAATTTTGTGATATCAACAAGGAAAAGGAGGACGGAGCTATAAAAGAGAACAGTTTTTGTATGTTATTGAAGTTAAGCAGGTATAAATTCAAATTAGTGTTATAACTTTAGGATGCTGATGTAATTGACATGGTAACCACAAAGAAAATGGCTGTAGAACATACACAATGAGAATAGAATTTAAACTTCACACTATAAAAAAATCAACTAAACACAAAGGGAGAGACTAATGCAAGAAATAAGGCCCCCCAAAAGCTATAGGCATACAGAAAACAAACAGCAAATGACAGAAGTTAAGCCCGCCTTATCAGTAATTACTGTAAATGTAATGAATTAAACTCTCCAATCAAAAGATTGGCAGAACAGATAAAACTAGAAAACTACCTCAACATAATGAAAGTCATATATGGAAAAACCACAGTGGACATCATAGGCAACAGTGAAAGACTGAACGAAATTCCTTTAAGATCAGGAACAAGACAATAATGTCTGTTTTCATCACTTCTATTCAAAAGAGAACTGGAAATTCCAGCCAAAACATTTAGACAAGAAAGAGAAATAAAATATAATCAAATTGAAAAAAAAGAAAATTCTCTGCAGATGAAATTATCTCATATGTAGAAAACGCTAAAGAGTCCACAAAACCCCACTAGAACCAATAAATAAATTCAGCAAAGTAGCAAGATATAAAGCTGACAAACAAAAATCAGTTGCAGGGCCCCCCTGGTGGCACAGTGGTTAAGCGCTATGCTGTGGGGCTGTCGGCAGCAGTGATGTGAGTTCGACGCCCAGCCGGGGAGGTTCCCATAGGAGCGGCAGACCTTTCCTGCCTCACCAGCTGCTGCCCTCTCAGCAGTGTATTTCGGTCGATCTGCCTGTTCTGCTCTCCACTCTGTCTCTGGTGAACCCTCTTGCTGCCCCATGCCTGTGGCCTGTACCTCAGCTTGTATGCATAAATAAATAAATCTTTAAAAAAAATCAGTTGTAAGTCTGCATATCAACAATGAATAATCTGAAAAGAAAATTGTAAAAATAATCCCATTTAAACAGCATCCAATACTTAAGCATTAACTTAACCAAGTAATTGAAAAACTTCACAATAAAAACTATAAAATTTTGCTGAAATAAAGAAGATATAAATAAATGGAAACCTATCCGATGTTCATGGATTGAATAACTTAATTTTGTTAAGATTTCAACATTCTCCACAGCAATCTACATACTCGATGCAATTATCTATGAAAATCCAGATGAGATTTTTTGCAGAAATAGAAATCCCATCTAAAAATTGTGTGACTATCAGATTTCAAACAGTTAAAACAATACTGAAGAACAAAACTGATATACTCACACTTTCTTACTGTAAAATGTACTAAAACATACAGTAATCAAAACAGTGCGGTGCTGGCATAAAAATAGACTACAGACCAAAGAACAGGGTAGAGAATCTAGAAATAAATTCTCCTATATGGCCAAATAATTTTTGAAAAAGTTGCACTCAATGGGGAAAGGACAATGTTTTTCAACAAATGGTGCTGGGGAAAGAATTAAGCTAGACCCTTACCTAACGAAATATATCAAAGTTCATTCAAAATCAACTCAACACCTAAAAACAAGATCTAAAACTACAAAAATTCTTAGAAGAAAACATAGAACAAAAACTTCATGACATTGGATTTTGAAATTATTTCTTAGGTATGACATCAAAGACAGACAACAACAAAAAAATAGGCAAAATGGACTTCAAGAAAATTTAAAAATTTTGTGCATCAAAAGATATTCTCAATAGAATAAAAAGGCAACTCACAGAATGGAAGAAAATAGTTTCAAGTCATATATTTGAAATGTAATAAATATTCAAAATACATGGAGAATATATTTAACATTTTTTTAAATGTGCAAAGGGCTTGAACTGATATTTCTCTAGAGAAGACACTGAAGTGCCCAGTAAGCACGTGAAAATATGTCGAATATCACCAATCACTAGGATATCAGTCAAACAATACAACGAGACACCATCTCCCAGCCATTAGGATGGCGACTATCAAAATATCAGAAAACAACAAATGTTGGTAAAGATGTGAACAAACTTGAACACTGTGTACTGCTGGTGGTAATGTGAAATGGTACAGCTGTGGAAAACAGCATGGCTGCATCTCAAAAGTTAAAAATACAATCACCGTGTTATTCAGCAATTCCCAAAAGTAGTTTTGAAGAGATATTTGATACTCCCATGTTCATAGCAGCATTCTCCACAATAATTAAAATGTGGAAGCAACCTGATTGCCCATCAACAGATGAATGGGCAAGTATAAATGGTATACACATACCATGGAATATCACTCAGTTTTAAAAGGGAAGGTAATTCTGACATATGCTTCAACAGGAATGAACCCTAAGGACATTATATTAAATGAAATAAGCCAGTCATGAAAAGACATTTACTGTGTGAGTCAATGATATGAGATGATTAGTTATAACTGCAAGGACAGAAAATAGAATGGTGGCGAGCAGGGGTTGGGATGGTGGAGGATAGAGGGCTACTGTTTAATGGCTATCATTTCAGTTTTACAAGATGAAAAAAGTTATGGTGATGGATACAAGTGATGGCTATACAGCATGAGAGAAAATTTAATAACACTGAACTGTAAGTACACTTAAAAGCTTAAGATGGTAAATTTTATTTTAGGTCTATTTTATGTCAGTTTTATTTTATTTTTTTATTTTTACTTTTTTAAAGATTTATTTATTTATGCATATAAGGACTGGGGTGTAGGCCAGAAGTGAGGGGGTTGAAAGGATTCACCAGAGACAGAGAGGGGAGCAGAACAAGCGGATCTACTGAAATACACTGCTGAGGGGAGCAGTGGGTGAGACAGGAGAGGTCTGCTGTGCCATGTGGGAAGCTCCCTGGCCAGGGATTAAACTCGTGCTGCAGTGGCTACTGATAGCTTCATAGTGCTGAGACTTAACCCCTTGTGCCACCAGGGAGGCCCATATTTTATGTCAGTTTTAAATACTGTCCGTTAAGATGAGATGAGTGGCCAGGTGAGGGAGCAGGCTTTTGCCATGTGGCTCCAGTCTGTCCATGCTGCCTGAGCTGGCCCAAAAGGATAGAGACCCTTTCCTTGGGCCCAACCTAATTGAGCCCAAGAGGAACTGTAGAGCAAGGTAAAGTACAGGGAAAAACTTTTATTTTTCCACGAAAAAATCTGTTCTACCCAATTGCAACTTGACGTTTATGCCTAGAGCTGGCCAATTACATAACAAATGTGCAGTTACTTCACTGGTGTACATGTGAAACAGTAAGATATCTGGTCAGTCAGGTGTTGGCAGGTTAAAATAATTAGCTCAGATCATGTGTGTGCTCTGGTGGGACATAGGGGATAGGGATTATAAATGATATTTTAAAAATAGAACATCTAAGACATCTAAAATAAAGAGAAAGAAATTTCCTCTTCTTCAGCTACCTCTTGTAATTGTAAATGAGAGAATAAAAGCGATTTAGTTTCTTATACCCATTTTACTCCTTTACCTCTACACGTTAAGGTAGAAAATTTCCAAGGTCCAGTCATGATGACTTTTTGGTAGATGGAGTTAAGCAGTTTTTCTATGCCTCAGTTCTCTCATCTATAAAATGGAAAATAATTATAGCACGAACCTCTGAGTCTTTGAGGATTAGAGGAGTTACTGATGTAAACTGCTTACCACAGAGATACCCATGGAAAGTGTTCTATAATCACTAGCATTGAGCCGTTAGCCATAAGAACATATTCACACTAGGCTATAACTGAAGCTGGTTTTATCTATAGAAAATCTCATTTCTGATTTCATATTCAATTTCTCTTACTTAGACTAATTTTTTTAATCTTTACTATGCACAGCAATCACCCAGGGAGGATACTGTTAAAGGCAGAGTCTTACTTAGTAGGTTTGGATTGGGGCCTGGGACTCTGCATTTCCAACAAGCTCCCAGAGGATGACTATGCAGCTGGTCCACGGACCACACTTGGAATGAAGGGGATTTAGATGACCCAACCCAGGCCTTCCAATTTACTTCTGAATGTGGCTTCCAATCCCTCTGGGATGGTTGTGAAACACTTTACTATCTCCCTGCTCTAAGGCAATTTTAACAGATGGCTGCACGGTTTGATGCATATTTGGGAACAGTCCAAAAGACCTCTTCTCAACAGGGAGTAGGATTCAGCGGGGAGAGAAGCAGGGTGAACAGGATTCCAAGATAGCTTTCCAACCTCCTTCAATCAGTTCTATGCAGACTGGCTTCATTAATCTCTTTATAGCTAAGTCTTAGATTATTAGGTATCAAGTTATTCTACTGTAAACACAAACACTTACATTAAAGTCAACCAAAAATTAATTTTGTTGCATTGATTATGTATATATACTCTCTTCTGTAACTTGATGTGCATAAATATCAGAGAATAAAAGATGCCTTGCAAACATGAATGCAAAAAAGGAAAAGGTAGACACATCCATAATCCATGGTATTTAAATTTATTCCTGATTTGCTGGAGATATTTTTATTTTTATTTTTTTAAAGATTTATTTATTTATGCATACAAGCTGGGGTACAGGCCAGAGACATGGGGCAGCAAGAGGGTTCACCAGAGACAGAGTGGGGAGCAGAACAGGCAGATCGACCGAAACACTGTTGAGGGGAGTGGCGGGCGATGCAGAAGAGGTCTGCCATGCTATGTGGAATCTCCCTGGCCCCACGTTGAACTCGCATCGCCGCTGCCGACAGCCCCGCAGTGCAGCGTTTAACCGCTGTGCCAGCAGGGAGACCCAGCAGATATTTTTATAGTAATCACAATAAGAAATACTTATTAAGTTTTTAGAGAAGTATTTTAGTTTAGTTTTTAGAAAGGTATTTAACTGCCATTGGCATTTCAAAGTTGTGAGCTTTTATAATCCAACTTTGCCTTTCTAGGAGTTGTTTCAAAAAAACGGTAAGTAGAATAAAGAGAAAAAGTAAAAATGAAGTCAGAAAATAGGACCTTGTGTTACAAATTCTAAAGTAAGCAGAATAAACTTAAACAATGCTGAAATAAATTTACTGGAAATTAAAACAGAATCTTTAACTAGGACAACCAGAAAAGAAGGCCTTACTTGCATAGTTACAAACATTATTATTTGCAACAGTCATAAACTACCCTTTTAAATAATGGTATTTTAAAAATTTATAGATGGCATACAAATAAATGGTATGTTTCAGGAACTTCCTCGCCTTTAAAAACTCCAAACATATAAAAAGTTAAGCAGAGTTGGTAAGGCAATTGCCTGTCTTTTAAACATTTTAACTGGTATGAAAAAAAAAAGGGCTTCTCTGAGTTTGGGAGGTTAATTAAATGCCATTTATGGAACAAAGTCCCCATCTTTTGTACTTTTAAGTTATCACCTCCAAGCTGTGTTTTTATAATTAGGCAACCTGATCAATCTTTTGTGAACCAGAATAGCCCTCCACCACACCAACTAGCACAGATGCTACTTTACTGAGCTAGGGTTTTCCCTTGTTGCTCCCACGTGACCTGACCAACTGATGAAACCACCCAGCCAGCACTGGGACCTCCAGCTGCGTTTCTCATCGAGCTTTTGGCAGGGCACAACTGTTTGTGTGTTTTCCTTTGCTGTTGCTGGCACCAAAAGCAGGCGTCTGCACAATGGCTGACCCAGATAGAGGGTCTCTGCCAAGGTTGTTTTTCTTATGGCAAAACAGCCTGACCTATGTAAAGGTGAGATTTGAACCCCGTACGACCTCCTCTGGGCTAACTCATCTCCTTGACAGTCCATTAGCGTCAGACAAAAAAATGGCACCTGCAGCAAATCTAAGTTGAGGCTCAAAGAAGGATTAAGAAAAGTTACAGCTGGTAAAGGAAATCAAATTTGATGAACACAAACACTACCAATTCAGAGACTTCCAGAGTGGGAAAAAAAAAAGGTAAGAAGAAAATAATTCTTTAAATTACCTATCTATCACCGATCTCTTAAATTAATTTATAAATCCCCATTTCACACCATCTACCACAATTCCTATTAGTTTGTATATGTGGTTGGTAAATTCCACTGGAAAATGAGGTGATTTTTCAGGACTCAGGAAAGGCCAGAATAAAGTCAAGTAATCTCATCCCTCGCACAGCTCACAAACCCTCAACAGCATTCATTCATTCCTAGATACTGAGTGCCAGACGCAGCTACTGGCACAGGGGATAAGCTCCCAAAAGAGTCTCACAGCTGAATATGGGTAATTTTCTCACATTTAAAGGAAAGAATGCATTTGATTATAACCTAGGACACCCCCTATCTCAAGATGCTGCTTCTGAAGCTTGTCTGTGTGTGTGTGGAGGGGGGTTCTGGAATGTGCAGCTTCACCAGGGCCATATCGAGGATGACTGAAAGTGCTTAAAGCTTCCAAGGGGAAGTAAGGAAGGCTCCATGGGAACTAGGTTGGAAGGAACTCTGATTTTTGTGCCCATATGAACATGGACAGAAGAGACAGTGGAGCAAAACAAGGCAGAGGTGTGGGTGAATGGGCCTCTTTTGAGGGAAATGGACCCTTTATGCAATCTGGAAGAGCTGGAGAGAAACTGGAGGGAGGACTGATGATAAGACTGGACAGGGCAAGATCGTCAAGAACAATGCAGGTAGTGCCCTAAAATCAGGATTTATCCTTGGGAGACACATAGCCTCTGAAGAATTCTGATGGGGAGACCACATTCACAGTTAGCAAGCTGGTGTTATGAAATACTTTGGCTGTATGGGATCATTAACAAAGTGAACTTATCCTAACATTTCTAATTAACATGGTATTATTGGTAGTTACTGGACTGAAAACAAAAAAACAAAGAACAATCCTTCTATACTTTATTCTTTCAACCCACTAAATCAGAAGCTGAATTCCGAGCGGAACAGTTCTGTTAAAATGCTTGTTTTGAAAGAGTCTGTTCCAATGAAATTATAGATTAGAGAACAACTGAATATAATATGAATTTCACATTAGCTTGTCACAATTTTATCCACACTAGATGAATGCAGGAAAGTGTGCAGCTGAGCCCGGACACACGGGAACACACAGCATGTGCATGTCCACGTACCTGGACATTTGCCAGTGAAGTATCACCTCAGTGTGTCCGGGCTACAGCACCACCCCAAATCTGTCCACTACTTCACGGCAACTCACTCACAAGCCGCACCCTTTCAGATGCTCACCTCCCCAACCAAGCTTCAGGTGTTCATCAAGGTAAAGGGTCACCCTATTTACTGTAGCATTTCTTTCTTTTCATAAACCATTTAACATGTGTAAACCATGCTCCCACCTTTAGTAGGTTCCTGCCTTGTTTCATGTGTCACCAATGAACACCAAGATTTTCATGTGTTCCCCGTCCCATTTTCCCCAAACCCTGTGCAGGAGGCTGTACAGCCTGGCTATTTGGGGGAACATACAAATTACCTTATACTGTTAATGTGAAATGACTACATTCATGACAATCAAATTTATATATGTTCCCACAAAAAGGAATTACTGGCTGAAAAGCTTCTGTCTAGAGATGATGGCAGCACTCAGGGCTGACTGAATGCTGGCTCCCTGGGGGGGAGGGCAGGCACTCCCCGGCTTCACTCCTCCTGACTTTCTTTTCAAGAGGGCTCTGCAGCTCTGAGCCTCTTCTTAAGCGGCGGCCCACCTAATTTAGAGCTGTGAGGCTGGGGCTGGACCTGTGGACTTAAGTTAGTCCCATTACCACTGCAGTGATAGCTGTAGGGATCTGGGCCACCCAGTCTAATCACATACAACTTATAACAAAAATCAGACATGTGTAATGATACCCATGCTTACTAATGGGATAACAAGCACAAATGATGAACTCGGTGTAAATGACTATGTTTGGTATTACTCTCATGGTCAAAGAAACTTTGCTTTGTTCTTTTCTCATCTCATTAGTTCTTCAAGTTCATCTAACACTCTTTGCTGGGACCAGCCATGTTTCTTTTTATCATTCCTGCCACAAAATAGAAAGGTCCTTAATTTTCCCAGCAATTACAGTTCCCTCTCGGAGTCTTTGCTAACCTAAAACATATTTTTAATTAGGAAAAGTAACTTCCTTTGGGTATGAGACTTGGAGAATGAGTATTAACTTTGAGCAGAGAAAGAAAAGTAGCCCTTCTCTGGGCACACAGTCTGGGAACTGGGCATGGTGCTGGGCAAACAGTCCCACCTGCCTCCAGCAGGGCTCCTGGGAGCAGTGCACGAGCTGCAGCACTGAACATGCTGCAATTCTGCTCTTTTCTCCCAGGCTTCAGGTGTGAGGCCCCTGCTGCTCACCACCTGCAATACTCCAGGCGTCTGCATTCCTGACACCTTGGAATCTTGGAGCAGAGAAATGGGAGGGAAAATGGCAGAGTTCAGGGAAACAGAGGAAGCATGGGAGAGGTGTCCAGCATCAGGCTGACTCTCTGGACACAGAAGGAAAAAGGTGCTCCCTTAGCCTTAAGGTTTCAAGATATGAGACAGATGACGCTTGTCTGATAATGTCCTGCTTTGTCCAGTAGCCCCAGACTTCTGAGGGCAGAAGCAAAGCCATTCTCTCAGAAATTGAAGTCTAGTGGATTAAAAACATAGATGCTTTTCAAAATAGTAAAAACTTATCGACCATAGGGTCCAGCAATCCTACTCCTAGGTATCTACCTGAAAAACGCACAAATACTACTTTGAAGGGATGTATGTGTTCGCTGCAGCACTATTTACAGTAGCCAAGTTATGGAAGTTTCCTAGGGGAGCAGAGTGGTTTAGGGAGATGTGGTTTATATACACAATGAATGCTACTCAGCTATTTAAAGAAAGGATGAACTCTTGCCATTTAAGACACTATGGATAGAACTAGAGAGGCTTATGGAAGCAAAATAAATCAAAAGGAGGAAGACAAATACTGGATGATTTCATTCATATGTGGACTATAAAGAGACAAAACAAAAGAACAGGTAAAACTAAACCTAAAAATCTGGCTGTAAAATTGAGGCTACCAGAGCAGGGAGGGTGGCGCAGAAATGGAGGAGGGTGCCCAATGGCTTCTGGTGAAGGAACATGAGTGTTTTGGGGGTGGGGGTGGTGTGGTAACATACATCTAAAGAGGTGTGACCCTATACCTCTAAATCATACATAGCATTGTCAGCCAACATTATTGCTCAATAATATATATGGCTTCTTGGAAAAGTTAACTTAGGTGTTTCAAAAGAGTAAGTGATGAGACACTAGAGGCAGAAGGCTTAAAAGCCAGAAGATGCTGTGTAGAAGGCAGTGATGCAGTTGAGGGGACAGAGGAGGACAAACTTCTAGCCTCCACAATTTGGCCTCCAGCCTTAGCTGACCTCTATCTGCACAGGACAATTTAAAGTCCTCATTTCCTTCCTTGCTGTGCACATGTGCATTTTAGGGCATAAATTACTATCCCCAAGGCAACGTGGCATTGAAAGACTAAATAAACATCAAGTTTCAAGAAAAGTCTTTGGAAGGAAGCAAATGCTATCAATGACACATTTAATTTAGTGTGATTCAAACCCACAGGAATTTCCAGGCAGGGATTTAAAATTTTTCTAATTGCTTTGCTTGAGTTCCCCAAAGCATTGTCTCTGCCTCCTGCACAGTGTTCAGCTTGGGTACGGTTTGGCATCTTTCCATTTTATAGAGATGCTGGAGAGGAAGGTAAATGGTGGAAGGCTGAGCCCCAGAGCGAGGGGGTGGGAGTGTCATTCACCCCCAAACAGCATGGTCTTCACTGCCCTAAAAGGGGCAGGGGCGCTGTGGTCAGGGTTCAACGCTCCATTTCCCGTGTTTCTGCTTTCATCAGCACCTTTGATTTTGCTTTAAAAAAATTTATTGAAGCATTAAGATGTTAAAAAGTTGGTTTCAATTCTGTTTTCAAGAGTTAAATTCGAATGTCATGCTATTAACTGTCAAAAACAGCTCTTGAGGGTGTTCCCTTTGATGTGTGTATTTCCTTGCATGGGAACTACACACACCGGGAGAGGCAAAAAGATGGAGACAGGAGGGAGGAACACTCCTGGGGAGATAAGGGATCCACCCTCCCTGACCCTGACTGATCCAGTGGCAGAAAGGTTGCAAACAGGTTCATACAACATTAAATGACTAATGAAATGTCATGCTTCAAACATCTGAGTTCATATTGGCCTATTAAACTTCCTGTCATAAAACTCAAAAGAAGCTAAAAACTAACTTGATATTTAAATTCATTTTATACTTATTCATTTCAATAAACTATATCAAACTGGGATGTATTTCAAATGAGACTGAATTTTAGTCCAGTTGTCATTCATATTACTGATTAAACAATGAGAACTTACAAATATGTATTAACTGAAAAAAATGCTACAATTAGATTTTCATTTCTATCCAGAAGCCTATAAAGAATCAATACTTTCCATATAATACGTTTCTAGGAAGTACCAGACATCATTGACTGAAGAGAAAGTCAAATAAGTAGAAAAATTCTGGCCTACTGGGAATGCCACTGCTCAATTTTCTTTTTTCCAACCACCAATCTGACTCAAGCTGCCTCAAAGTCTACTACTAAAAACACCATTACTTAACAGAACTGTCTCTTTTCAGATGCAAATGTTTTAGGAAAGGATTAGATAAACCATTTTGGTAGTTAATACTTTAAGAATAATTTGTCTATCAAAAAGTCTTGTCATATTCCTCCAACCATCTTTCCACACTGTCATGAACTTCTTTAAACCTTCCCCCTTGTCAGCAACTGGTTTAGGAGTGGGCATGGGATTTCATTTTGGCCAACCAGTGAACCAGTAAACTTCGAAACAGACTTCTCTGGAAGTGTGTGTGATGTGTGGGGAGGGGGTGACAGGATGGAAAGGCCCTGTGGGGTGCTCTTGAGGGCTTGATGGAAGTGAGCTGAGGACAGAGCAATATGCTGGATGGCAGAATGGAACGAGGGCGCTGTCAGTGCACAGCTGAGTTATTCAGCTCTAGTTCGGTCTCTCATGGTTCCTGTTCTTGGAAATAGTAAGCAATAAATTTCCTCATTTGAGAACTAACTTATTTTTACCAAAAGCAACTTGAGGGCCTCCCTGGTGGGGCAGCAGTTGAGCTCTATGCTGTGGAGCTGTCGGGACCACGCGATGCAAGTTCGACCCCCAGCCCGGGAGAATCCCACATAGTGCGGCAGACCTCTCCTGCCTCGCCCGCTGCTCCCCTCAGCATTCTATTTCTGATCTGCCTGTTCTGCTCCCCACTCTGTCTCTGGTGAACCCTCTCGCCGCCCCATGCTTCTGGCCTGTACCCCAGCTTGGTATAAATAAATAAATCTTAAAAAAAAAAAGCAACTTGATAAAATCCTAACTCTTTTATATTCTGCTAGGGGATAGGAGGGAGAAGAAAACGCCTACAGCAGAGTGTTGACTGCCTATGAAATATCCACCATCACTATCTGTTCTTGGAAGAGGATTTACATAAGGAAAACCAATGGTTATATTTAATAGAAGTGTGTTTTGTGGTTCAAGTCTGATCTCTCACATGAAGTTTGTCTAGACCAACACAGCCCATGATGGCATATCTTCTCAATCCATGTTATTTATTATCTTGACTGCTTATATAGCATTTTACCATACACTGCCTCTCGTACTCACAAGTTATATTTTTATTTAATTCTTAACTTTTGATGTGTGTTCTCTTGTAATCTCATTGTAACAACCTCATTGGATTGCTCTCTGATATATGTCTGAAATTCCAATTTCTAGAATATGAAGTGGATTAGGTAATATTCAGGTTGTCTATACTTCCCAAAGTAAATATGAATCTGCTTTCAAATTTGTTTTACCTCATCTGATACTTTGTTATTTTGTCTGATAAAGAATAGATCAATGAATATCATAAAAATCACTTCTATTCATATGATGCAGTATATGTTCAAGTTACCCAAGGGCGATGACGAGTGCATGCAGTGGTCACGGAGACACAGGGTGAGCCTCCCCCGGAACTGTGAGCTGACAGGTGGCGGGGGTCTCCTCACATATCCTGTTCTATGCGGGGTCCCCAGGGGAAACTCAGACAATTTTATTTCCAGTAGCTTAGAGATTCTAAACCATAGATAAGCTCAGATATTTGGAGACTGGTATGTAATTACCACAGAGCATAGCAGAATGTCTTACAGTACATCAGAACTTAAAAAAAAAAAACACCAAAAAACTTTCAGGGCCTCCCTGGTGGCGCAACAGGTTAAGTGCAGTGCTGTGGAGCTGTCTGCAGCTGGGGCGCGAGTTTGATGCCCGGCCGGGGAGATTCCCACATGGCGTGGCAGACCTCTCCTGCCGCGCCCGCTGCTCCCCTCAGCAGTGTATTTCAGTCGATCTGCCTGTTCTGCTCCCCGGTCTGTCTCTGGTGAATCCTCTCACCACCCCACACCTCTGGCCTGCACCCCAGCTTTTATGCATAAATAAATAAATCTTAAAAAAAAACTTTTAATTGTCTTGTATGCTTAAATATTAGAACTTATTCGCAAAGACAAATCAATTTTAGTTGTTTTTACTTTCATTAGTCTCCCTATTTTTAACCTCAGCAAAGATATGGGGAAAGGATTTGGCAACTATCACTGAACATGACTAACAGCACTAAAACAAGTAAAATAGTATTTAACAGTCTGATGAATGAAATAATTTCCAGAGAAATAAGTATCAGATGTCATTTATATTATCATGGAAAATAAAGTATGAAAAATTAAAGGTATCAGAATTTCCAATTTTCTCTTCAAAATGAAAAAATAAGAGTTTGGTGAAAACTTGATTTTGAATTAGGTGATCCCTAAAAGCATCTTTTGGGAATCAAAGCAGAGGGAAAATTGTCTTTATGAAAAAATATCAAACCTCAAGACAATATTACCACTGATTATGAAGCAAGGTCAATTTTAAAACTTCCCACCAGTTTGTTCACATTTCAGAAAAGAAGTATAAAGATATCTTTTATAAACATCAGGCACAGGCTTAAGATGTTCCCTCTTTAAAGACTTGGCTGAGTTTTGCACTCTGATCATACAGCCAAACCATGGCCATTAACAGGAATAAATGAGACACACCTTCATCTAAAGAAGGTGGTCTGTGGGTGAAAGAAAGGCTTTATGTGACACACAAAAAGGTGTTGCCAAGAGGAAATGAGTTTTACAAGTCGATCTTTAGGTTTTACAACACAAAGAGTATGTCACACCTAGATGAATTTAAAAAGTTATGTCACAGTGATTAAATTAGATTAGAACCATTTAAGCAGATTTTACCACGATTAGGTTGATAGCTACTACTAGATTATCTTTGTTTTAATGTTTGTTTTCAATGGCTATTTTAACTTATTATCAACTGATATCAACAATTTCTTGACTCTGGATCATTTTTAAAAGATCAACTGAATCTCAAGATCTGAAAGGCATCACCCAGTTTAAGGCACTGCAGGCCTGAAGCAAGTGGGGTCTTTGCTTCAATTTCTGGCTACCTGTTTGTGCAAGAAACTGAAGATGATGATATCATTGGCAAACTATCTTGAACTTTCCTGAGGACATGAACTTCCTCAGTTTCACACCAAACTGGGCTAGAAATGCAGCAAAGTGGGCCCGGGCTGGCGTGCGAGCAGTCAGAGGCTTTGGTGTCCCTGGAACCAGTGTGGTGCTACCATGCAGCTCCCTGGAGAATGAGCCCCAGCTACAGGCCTGAACATTTGCAACTGCGCGCTGAGAGGCTGTGATAAGGAACAGTCCCCACTCAGTCAGTCAAGGTTTTTGTCTCACTCTTAACTTCATGACTGTCATGGGTTGGCAGGTGGCGCTGTTCCTTGTGCCAGAGGGAGAAAGAGTGATAATCCAGCCATATCCATTCACGGCTCACTGGACAAAACTACTCACAGGGTCTGACAGATTTCAGGGGTCAAGAAGGCGCAATCCTATCAAGTGCCTAGAATGGGGGAGAACTGGTATGATTTGGCAAAGAGCACTGACTAGATACATAATTTCATAAAATATTAAGATAACCTATTACTTGAAAAACCATGGGTTTTCTCTTGACAACTTCTGCCTACTTACTTCCCACAAGTTAGGGAATACATTAAATTGTGAATAATAATTTGGCATTAGGTTTCTTGGTTCACAGCAGGTCTCTGTAGAGTTAGAATTACTCTATTTCTATTTTTGCTCAGCGTCTCAGTTTTTAGTTACGGCATCACTGTAAAGAAAAGTAATTAATTGGTGTTACAGACTAATCCATATGCCACCAAAATATGATAGAATGCAAATGAAACATGTCTTCATATGTCTTCCTCATTTGTTATTCCTTACTCTGGTTCTTCATAGACATGTTTTCTGTACAGGCAGACAGTTTCTCTTCGAGTTTATTATGCCGATACATTCTATTTTTGTTGTAATTTGTGGTTATTATTTTTAATCTAAGTTATATATGTCACACTTTGAAGAGTTAAAAGGTTCTACAAGGCTTGTTATGAAAAGCAGTTCACACTGCCCCACCCTCCACTTCCTGCTCTCCAGAAGCAACTACTTTGAGCTGTTTTACCTATTTTTTTCCATCGCCATAGCAATAGCTTATATTACTACTACTTGATTTCTCCAGAGTATTAACACTTCTTGATTTTCCACTATGGAAGATGAAGATTTAGCTCTACTGACAACTGCCACCTGGCTCCCTCCTTACCCCAGGCCGAAAGACAGTTCCCACATCCCACCTTCTCCACAGAATTTTATCATGATTTTGATTAAATTCATAGTTAATAGGCTTCCATGACAATGTCTAACAAAAATTCTAGCCATAGCTCCTTCATACGGCCTGTCACCATCTTTCTTTTCTGGTACCTACTGAATTATTCTTTGGGGTTACCAATTATCCTATGTTTTAATGGCTTAGTTTTTATAAAGTTTTCACTAACTCAATTCCCAAATTCACCCCAAGTTATATAAACCTCTCAATTTGTTCAAATGTAATAGTCATTCTTCCAATTTCATCTTTTTGGAGAAAACTTTCTGAAATCTAACATGCTCCAATCTGGGTTTGCTGCTCTCTGAACACGCTCTCTCTACATTATCATTCTGAGGAATTTTTCTTTCTTTCTTTCTTTCTTTTTTTTTTTTTTTGC
Organism: Scalopus aquaticus; assembly: GCA_004024925.1. Taxonomy (NCBI): domain Eukaryota; kingdom Metazoa; phylum Chordata; class Mammalia; order Eulipotyphla; family Talpidae; genus Scalopus; species Scalopus aquaticus. Next base: position 21,038 of record PVIJ01000643.1, read on the forward strand.
TCCATCCTCTATTTCTTTGTTCTCATGTATTCTTCATCCTTAGTGTATGTCCTTCATCCAAAATGTCCTCATTTTGTAAGGCATGACCACCTGTGGAATCTGAGCATGGCACATAGGACTAAATAACTGACTCTGGAATGTCTGAAAGTAGTTTTATTTTGTCCTCACAATAAGTCTGACAAGGGGTCGAGTCTAGGTTGGAAATAATTTTCTCTTGAAACTGCAAGGATTCTTCCACTGTTTTGCTTCCAGTGGCCCTGTGAGACATCCATAGCTGCTGTTCTAATTTCTTATCCTTGGCTGGAAAATCTTTCTTCTCACAAGTTTTTAGGTTATCTCTTAGTTTTCTGAATTCTGAACTTTTCCAGAGATGTGTCTAGCTGTGGGCTTGTTTTTACTTGTGTGGGATAATCTGTGAACCATTTT